>CAKALU010035097.1:0-11208 GCA_916700995.1 Hozukius guyotensis
GCATTCAGAGGATGGATGGATCAAACTAGAGACCTAGAGCATTCAGAGGATGGATGGATCAGACTAGAGACCTAGAGCATTCAGAGGATGGATGGATCAGACTAGAGACCTAGAGCATTCAGAGGATGGATGGATCAAACTAGAGACCTAGAGCATTCAGAGGATGGATGGCTTTCCTAGCTATAACGACAATAAGGGGGTTTCTGAGAGAAAAGGGTTAAAGCTGCAGTGGGTAGAAATTGAGAAAAAATATGATTACAAATGTATAAAAAATATAAGAAAATAAAAAAGTTATTTTTATAAAACGGTCACTATATCATGACAGCAGTTCAGGAGACAGGTAACCTGAAAAAAATTAAAGCCTGAAAACAGAGCCATGAGGAGGACCAGAAGTTTTCTCTCAGAACACTTGAATTACAATATGCTGAAAGGTTATTATGGAATTTTTGCCCAATGATGACAAAAACATTCTGCCTACTGCAGCTTTAAATGAAACAGCATATAGACACAGCTGCAACAGCTGATCTGAAATGTTCACTGACAAAATACATGCAGCCAAGGAAATGTTCCTCCTGCAACAACAAATGAGAGATCTGTTGTGTGTTCTGTTACTAGTGAGACAGAGAGAAGCAACCATGTCTCCCATTGTGCTTTGTTCTCTGTGTGGTGTCTCTGTATTAGTGAGAAGAATGAAAATGCCAGAATAGCAGCACATTAGCTACCAAGTGGCTCCCTAATGATGCCAAGAAAAGAAGAAATTATCCCACAATGCATTGCTGCAGTATGTGTGTACTGTATGCATAGTCAGGCTTTTCACATGAAAGACAGCTTGTGTTTAGTCAGGACGGGAGTACAGACAATATAGCGTCTATGCAGTACAGAACTCTGCCACAAGGTGCCACCGTTGGACAGGGTGGTTTCATAAAGCAAGAGCTTTTGTCTGGTCAGTTAAGTGAGATACCGATGTGGTCCGACTGGTGTTGAACTGTTGATGTTGCTGCACAACGTGAACCACACAGTACCATGCATAAACCGCTCTCACCTTATAAGCCATGTTGAGCAGATGGATGACACCCGGGGCTCCGTGGCACCAGTGAACCAGCCGGTCGCTCTCGTTGCTTAGCGACGACGGGAAGTTCCCCGAACGAAACCTCTTGTGGCGGACGTAGTCGATGCTGGGACGGATCAACTCTGACAGAATGTCTGGATGGACCTTCGCTTCTGGCTGGAGGGAGACAGTTTCATTATTACTGCTCATTTCTGTCTGACTTTATACTATCCTGCTTTGTTTCCTCCATTTAATGTTGTCAAGGCAGTTTGGGTCTGAACTGAGAAAGATGGATTCAGAACAGGAGGTAGGAGATTAAGAATTGGGGAATTTAGCAATTGATATGATTGTAGATACTCATAATGTAACATCTGTTCATTCATTTAGTAACATTATTGACCCCCCTTTTCACCTGGCATTAAAATGCATTCGTATCCAGATATGATTTAACCTAATTATATTTACACCTGGTATTAATATGTGTCTCCAGTGTCCACATTGAGATCTCATCGCTTTGTCTGAAAGGGCTGAGAAGAAGGCCGCATGCAGCCGGGCACTGCCGGAGAGACGGTGCGTAATGCGCGGATACATCAGCCTCAAAAACGCCACCGTTCAGGGGGAGAGGGACAGCAAACATGACTGTGAGGCACATCTGCACTCGCACACACACACACAGAGGGATGAGGAGAGACAGAGGTGGTGGTGATCTCTCTGGTCAAGACCGGAGAAGCAGTGAGAGCATGCTGCAGGTTGAGCCCTGTTCAGAACCCGAGCTTACACCTTATGTCCACTGGATGTGGCGGTTTGCCTTGTGGTTGCTGCGTGGTTTGCATCTCATCGCGGTTCAAATGTCCAGCGGAAGTGAAATGCTCTTCGGCACATTTCCAATATTGTTTAGCTTTTCTTTGCTCTTCACATTTTTTGTGTTTTACAAGCAAACTGAATCCACGTTTGCAGCTCATTTATGATTGATTTGGTAACATATTTGGGGTTGCACTTTTCCCCTTTTAATTACTCTATGCAACACGCCATCTAATCTTTCTATTTCCTGATGTGTGTACATTAGCAGAAGGATAACCGTAGCCTTCCATCTCCTGCTTTACAGACTTCGTCGCAGAAGTTAAATAAACAATCAGAAAAGTCCGTTTTGTTATATGCAAGTAAAGACATAGTCAGTAACAAATAAAATGCATCAATATATATTAAGTATTATTATGTCAATTGCCAATAAAATATAGGCTTGGTTCAGTGAATTTCAGGTTTTGTTACTAGGGCAAATGTAGGGACATAACTAGTGCTCTTCTTATTTCATGTCCCTGAATGCATTACATTTGGATTCATAATGGCAGACAGTGATGGTTGACGGTGAGCAGTATTTATATATTTTGGTCATTCCAGCTGACAGTGGTATAACACATTTACAGCCCAGGTTACTTTTTTCTATTTTTTTGTCATGTAATGGGCTTTTCTGGCAAAGTAGTCCTCGGAAGTTTTTTAACAATCAAAAGTGGGCCTTAGGTTCCAAAAAGTTGACAACCCTTGGCTTAGACATCACAACACCAACAACCAACCCGTTCAGCCTCTTACCTGCATGAGCATGTAAAAGATGCCAGACAGGCCGTGGGCAGCACCGATGTACTGCTTCTTGTGCCATTCATAGAGCAGAGGGCAGCGATCCGTCTTCTTCTGCTCTGCCGACATGTTCTTCCCCGATTCCACGATGGCCATCACCACCTGAGGATCGGTGAGGGAGAGAAAAAAAAAGGTTGTTGGCATAATGTGAATATGACGTATGACTATAGTAGAAGCTGCAGGTCAACGGTCATCCTCCAAGCTGCAGGTCAAAGGCCATCCTCCAAGCTGCAGGCGGACTCATGCTCGTTTGTGTCCGAGCAGTTTATCTGTCTGTCATATTGTCTTTCTAGTTGGTTAGCTCGTTAGGTGATGGTGTAGTTAGCTAGTTAGGTGATGGAGTAGTTAGCTAGTTAGGTGATGGAGTAGTTAACAAGGTAGTTGATGGAGTAGTTAGCTAGTTAGGTGATGGAGTAGTTAGCTAGTTAGGTGATGGTGTAGTTAGCTAGTTAGGTGATGGTGTAGTTAGCTAGCCCAACTTGTTGCATCAGCTAACTGAGGGGTTTTCACTTTTTTTTGAGTTTCCTCCACCTTAGTTTAGTGTGTTTATTTTCACAATATGATTTGTGTGAGCGGTGAACGGGTGCAATCAATGCAGTGGTTTAGTCTACACAAAATGCCAGCAGCAGAATTAACACAACACACTGACTGTCTCTCTCAACGAGAGTCAGCTTGACACTAAGCAGCCGATGCCATTTTGGAGGTTTGGTGGCCCGTAACAGGTCTGAACGACGGGGTGTGCGACAAGAAAACAAGAGAAAAAGTCCCGTTAGACAAATGAAGGAATCACAGTGCAGGCCTGTGCGGTGTCGGTGCTGGAGCTGAGGAGAGAGCGGACGGTGCTGGTGGACGGTGAACCTCCAAAACGTCCCAAATTTCAAACGGTGGACCTCTGCAACGTGTCTATCCGTCCTCCGGTGCGCTGTGGCCGGCGTGCGGCTCCTCGGTGAGGCAGCGGCCAGACGGGCGCTAAATTCATCTAAACTGGGTTGAAAAACGATGCAATCTGGTTGCCATGGTAATGAATTATGTCTGACTATTTACCACACCCCCAGTCTCTGTTTGAGAAAGAGGAAAAACAGGAAGTAAAACTGGCTGGAGGGGGGCTTTTCTGTGTGTGTGTGTGTGTGTGTGTGTGTGTGTGTGTGTGTGTGTGTGTGTGTACGGGAGGTTGTGAGTCAGCAGTTTGTTGTCCCCGAGCAAGACAGAGGGAAGAAAGCAGCTCTGCCTCCCTCATGACAGAGCAGCTTGTTCATTTACACGTCCCTTCACTCCTATACATCTATACTGACATTCCTGCCTCAAATGCACCTTTCTCCCCCCCCACCACCCCCAACAAAATCAACCTGTGAAACACAAGAAAAATAAAATCTAACAGGCAGATTGCCATCAAATCTACTAAGAACACTGACGCTGCCTTCTATAACCACTACTGGTGAGGCTCTGAGAAGAGTTTTATTAATTAAAGACTGATAATCCAGCAGTGCTTTGGACTAATTATCTTCTTCATTTCATTTCAGCATTGGACTGTGAAAGATTTTGTTTCTCAGTCGAGCAAAGGCAGTAACACAGCCTATTTCTTTTTGAGCTGGCACAAACTGGAGATGTGTCTATCTGGCTGCAACCCAAACAATAGACACTGAAAAAACACAACCCTCAGCAGAAACACTCTTTTCAGCACTGAGCGTCTCTACTACAAGCTGTCAGTCAGAGAAGACAAACTAATGCTCATAACCAAACCAAGCAGAAAACTATCTGTGATAGGCTAAAGAAAGACACATACACATCCCAGACAGTAGGAGGAGGACACAACCTAGAGACAAAAAGTTGACATGAAGAAGGGAACACCAAGGTAAGAGACAAAGATGAAGCATGTGTAAACAGAAGCCTGGAGTGCAGCCACTGTCTGGTAAAGTGTGCAGAGTGCTGCTGTGCTGTGTGAGCTGGTGAAAGGTATAGAAGCACAAATGATGGGGAGATGAACAGCAGAGCAGTGCTGCAGCTTCACGTTTGGTTTCCTTCATCAGTCATAATAATATCTGTCTCTATCTAAGACTTGTGAAGCCGCTGCTGCTGCCTCCTCTCCCAGCCCTTCTGTCACAGTGTGTGTGAGTGTGTGTGTGTGTGTGAGAGTGTGTGTGTGTGTGTGTGTGTGTGTGTGTGTGTGTGTGTGTGTGTGTGTACTATATGTGATTTGGCCTGGCACTTTACCAAAGGGGACAGCTGGTGCTGCATTTTGCTGCAGTGAGTGTGTGCATGCAGGGCTGGACTGGCCATCTGGCACTCTGGGCACTCGGTGGACCGACGGACCTTTTGAGCCGATGAATCTATCTTTTCTCTGACTGGCCTATAGAACAGGTAGATCGGCCCATTGTTTGTTTGTCTTTCTACATTGACACTGGGCGGATGATGATTGTATCGTCCCACATGCTCTAGGCTACGAATGTGTGTGTGTGTGTGTGTGTGCGTACACAGATTTGTTTCTTCAGATGATAATGAGAATTTCAACAAATATAACAAAAATGGATTTGAACATTACCAATCCTACCTTTGATTTTAATAGTTAATATACAATTTTGTTAAGAATAGCTAAAAATAAATAAATAATGCTACACGATAAATAGAAGGCTTCAAATAGACCCTGCTTCCAGGTTCCAGATCAGTGATCGGCCACAAAAATCCTGATCAGAGCACCCTCATGGTACGTGTCCACAGGCTCCGTCCTTTCCACGCTTCCCATTCATTGTCTATGTACGCAGCCGTGCAGCAATGCATTCTGGTAGCGTGGCGGCGCGATTCGAGAGACGGAGCGTCACGACGGCCGTTCCTCATTTGCATAAAGTTGAGGTCTAGTCTACTTTATGCAAATCACGGGCGTCCGACGTGGCTCGCCGCCTCTCGAAACTCTCGAGAATCTTTTAAAATAAACGTTGTCCATCCAAAATAAAGACAGATTTAATAGCTGCATGGATTATTACTCGCCTCAAATGTTTTCAGAAACACATTTCGGTGAACTATTTTCGTGAAATAAGAGAAAAAAGTTTCCAAATGAGCCGCCATGTTGGTTCCGGTTTGAAAGCTGGGAGCAGCAGCCCACGGAGGGAAAGCGTTCGTCCAATCAGGAGCCAGTGCCTTGTTTCTAGATGCAGACCACTAAGCGTCCAATGCTGGGAAGCGGCGCGTCCCCTCGCGATAAAAAACGCCCCTGTGGACACGTACCTTCAGCGCTGAATTCAGTATTCTGCTTGACAAAATGCACCATAATGGAGATCTGTGTCTTAGATGGCAGTCCAAGGCCAAATACGCAACATGTCCATGCTTCATAGATTAATACTTGAAAGTTCTAGATGCTAAGATGAACAAAGTTTTACAAGTTAAACCGTAAATATTGGAATAACTAAGGGCCTGTCTGACCTTGGTAATGGTGCTCTCATCCACCGTGTCAGCTCCCATCTCTTTGTTAATGTAGAGCAGAGCGTAAAGGTAGCCGGCCCGGCCGTACAGCAGCTCATCTGGCATCTCAGAGTCTGGACTCAGCACTGACCGCTGCAGCTGGAGGAGCCTGACAGACACATTAACATTAAAAGGTTAACATTAATGATACAGAAATACGGTTCAAAAGATCACAGCTCCACACAGACTGCCCTTTGTGGTGAAACACAAATGTTGCTGCTCATCTAAGAAGGCGACGTGGTCCACATGAGATGCACCGTGTTGCAACAACCACATCCATACCAACAGCCCAGTCACTCACCTGGACAGACAGTCTTGGCTGTCAGCGGTGTTATTCAGTTTGTGGTGAACCACCGCGCCCACTGCCAGCGGCCCCGCGTCACCACACAGGAACGTCACTTTACGGCCATTCAGGATCCTCATGGTCCTCTTCACGTAGTCCAGCGCCCTCTGCAGGTGGGTGGCCTCATGGGACACCCGGTGCAGCTGGAGATACAGCAAGGCAATGCCTGTAGTGAAGACAGTACACTGGGGATCAGTGATAGGCTGAACCTGACACATGGATTTGGTTTTTCTTCAGTTTTACAGCGCTGGCAACAGACCCGTCCAGCCGGTGTAAACGGAGAAGTCGTGGGGGTCGGCGGTCTTGAGGCCCTCCTCCATCTGCTGGAGGAGATCTTTGATCTTATTCTCCACCTTCTTCTGGAATGCTGCGCTCACCTGAGGAGGAGAGAGAAAGCACAAGTGTGGCCTAAGTACCGTTATGGATCCCTTATAGTATTGGGTTTGAATCTGAAATATTGCCAAATAGCTTTCTGCCATTTTGCTTTTCGCTTCACATCGTCTTGTCTGTCAACTCTCTCTCGTCCCGTGTGTGTGAAATATGAAACCTGCTACTCTGAGCTGAGACTCCGTACGGATGCATTCACGGTCAGTTTGCAGCATCCGTCGTCCGACTTTATTTTGATAACACGGCGCTGATAGAACTAAATGAACTAGATGGGTTTTATTTCTGTAAAAAAAAAAGAAAAGCAAAACGACGGTGGGGGTTGGGTACGGAATGTAATCGGTGTGTACCCGACCAGCGGGTAACACCGACTACCGCGACAAGCCTACTATGTACACTGCTCAAAAAAATGAAGGGAACACTTAATCATCACAGTAGAACACCAAGTCAGTTAAACTTCAGGTGCAAATGAAAGTGACAACAGGTGCAATGGAGAGGCAACAGCAAGACAACCGCCAAAAGGGAATGGTTCTGCATGTGGTGGCCACAGACAGGTCTCAAGAGCATGAGGAGATACCAGGAGACCGGCCGTTACACCAGGAGGGCTGGACGGGGCCGTAGAAGGGCATCGACCCAGCAGCAGGACCGGTATCTGCTCCTTTGTGTGAGGAGGAACAGGAGGAGCACTGCCAGAGTCCTACAAAATGACCTCCAGCAGGCTACTGGTGTGCATGTTTCTGACCAAACTGTCAGAAACAGACTCCATGAGGGTGGCATGAGGGCCCGACGTCCTCTAGTGGGACCTGTACTCACAGCCCAGCACCGTACAGCTCCATTGGCATTCACCAGAGTACACCAGACTTGGCAGGTCCGCCATTGGCGCCCCGTTCTCTTCACAGACGAGAGCAGGTTCACACTGAGCACATGTGACCGGCGTGAACGAGTGTGAAGACGCCGTGGTGAACGTTATGCTGCCTGTAACATCATCCAGCATGACCGGTTTGGTGGTGGGTCAGTGATGGTCTGGGGAGGCACATCCTTTATCCATTTCTACTGTTGCATGGTACTGTATATACCGGCAGCTTAATCATTTCTCAGACATCTCCCAGAGGGTTATGATCCAGACTCTTCATCATTTAGCAACACGCTATGTTAATTAGGCTATTTTCCGCCAGGCTCAAGGCTCTATTTACCCTTTACAGATTTAACAGCATAGGTCAGACTATGCTTCAAAGCCTGCTTCATGAATATGGAGTTAATTCATTCTCTACAGGCTCCGTTCACATTCAGATGATAAGCTTCCTGAATCAAAGCCGCTACAGAGATTTCACCGGGGCCGCTCCTCTTCTTACTGTATATTAACGATTCTACATTAAGTATTATTTGCTGACGATACAAATTTGTTTTTTTTATCTCACACAAATTTAAATAATCTGTGAAATAATCTAAATGAACCGATTAAGGTGGCTACATGGCTTAAACGCAATAAATGATCCTTAAATATAAGCAAGACGAACTTCATTATTGTTTTTGCTCCAATAGATGGATTCAAAATAATGTTGAACATGTTTGCATCAAAATCAATAGTCAGGTTATGGAGAGAGTGAAGTACACTTAAATCCTGGAGGTACATGTTGATGAATTTTTAAATTTTAAGAGTGATGTTGATGAACTGACGAAAACATTGTCCAAATATGTTGGCTTTATTTTTCAGGTTGAGGCTTTTTCCTCCATTTAAAGCACTTTTAACCAACACAAGTCTTTATCTGAGCCCCATATAAATTACTGTAATGTTATATACAGTTGCAATATTTTTCCTAATTAGAAAGTCATACGTGCCATATCATGGTTCAAGGTAAATACTCCCACATACCCTATTATCCACAGCTACAGTCTTCTGAAACTTACTGAATGTAACATCTTTCACAATGCCTGTAGAATGTAGAATGTTGTATATATGCTCAAAGACAGACTCTGTGACCTTATACCGTCTTTTGTAAGACTAGGAAAAAGCATCTGATAAAAAGGTAAAAGATGTAAACTTAGATGTACGAGCTTTAGTGAGGTTTGAATGAAATTGATAACAATATAAAAAAGTCTCTGTTTCTGGGTTTAAAACCAGCTTAAGGCAGCAGTTACTACAAAAACCGGTTAAAGCTTGAATACCCTAAATATTCTGACAGGAGACTGATCTTAGTTTCCTTATAGGTTCAAACAAGTCGGCTTGGTCACAGGTTAGAGACAGACGTCAGCTCCCTTGCTCAGATTTGAAGGCCACTGCAAAAATAAAACATTGTCATATGAACCTGAAGCGCCTGCCCAAACTAAACACCGGCAATCTTGAACTTTATCCAGCGATAGCTCTCTCAAATTTACTGCTAATGAAAAGATAAATGCACCGATGGGAAGCTGAAGATCTTGCCGTTCTAACGGTGTATTGGTTGTCATTCTATCATGAAGGCAAGGAGGTGAAGTTTGACCCTGAGGTGACCATGCTCCTTTTATTCAGTTTTTGCGTTTTTCTCAGGTTAAAAGCTTTTAAAAAGCACCCTTAAAAAATAAAGAGGTAAAAAAAACACATGTCTGTGATCTTCTGACATCTGATCTAATCAGCTTGAACACACCTCGGAAATCATCAAGTCATAAAATCAGTTTTCTGCAACATTTTGAATATTTAGCACCCATTTTTAAAAATGGCCGCCACGCCCCTCAGGGGCCAAATTTGCTTCGCCCCGATATCTATATCTTTTCATAACATATAAACCTACATCTGTGCCAAATTTGTTGCTTTTATCGCAAAATGCACAATTGTTATGAATATTTCAGCTTAGCTGGGACTAGTTACTATATAGTATATAGTGTGAAAACACATTTATATTGTATTGTTCTTTCCTTTTCTTATTGTATCTTAGCTACTTAATCAATGTTTAAACTGATGAAATAAATGTTTTGGGACCATTTAATAGTTCGGGGAGTTGGTAACCCAGAGATCTCCCGGCGTCGTCCGTCGACTACCAAGTTGAATAGAGACTTAAGTCGTAGGTTAGTTAGTTTTTAGGGTCTTCGGTTAGTCTTAGGTGTTCCGTAGGTTGTAAACGTTACTGTTTAATACGTGCACTTTTTCAAATCTAGACGACAGTTCATATTTCAATGTATGTTAGTGTCTAGGCCCCTATTCTCAAGCTTCACACAGCTTATCAGGATGTCCCATTTCACATATCTCCATTGTGTCTTCTGATTGTACTTGTGTTGTGAATAAAGTGAACTGAACTGAACAGTGAGTGTCTATCAGCTCTTCAAACAAACACAGATGGGAGTCCAGCAGTGCACGAGGAACACAGGAGCTACTTGTTGGCTCATTGTCTCCCGTCCACTGGCCTGATAGATGGACAGGGACCACTGAGGGAATAGGTTTCTCAGCTCTGCTGCTGCTAGAGAAAGCCGGCCATGCATACACTGTTTTTCACAAGCTAGTACAAGTCTGCATCTGCGGTCACCATTTTACTCAATGCAAGATGCAATTATGGTCATAAATGATTATCATAATCATAGCTTAGCAACTGTCTTGGATTTCTCAAGACGTTAGTAGATACTGTTTAGAAAGAGAGAATGATGTCATTTGTCTTTAGAAGAAAAATGAATCACTCTTGGGGAACTTAAATGTTTTTCACAGGAGCTATAGACATGCATTATTGTTGTGTGAGCTATAGACATGCATTATTGTTGTGTGAGCTATAGACATGCATTATTGTTGTGTGAGCTATAGACATGCATTAATGTTGTGTGAGCTATAGACATGCATTATTGTTGTGTGAGCTATAGACATGCATTAATGTTGTGGAGAGACGTGAGAGTGACGGGGCTGCCCAAAGTCAGGCGCTCCGAGCAGTTGGGGATTTGGTGCGTTGCTCAAGGGGCACCTCGCCAACGCCCAGGAGGTGACCTGGCACCTCTCCAGCTACCAGTCCACACTCCTTTCCAGAACAAAGACTTGTATATTAAGATGGAGGACGGGTCTCCACTTCCTCCCACTGTACAAAAGTGAAGCCAAAATATCCCGGATACAGGAGCCGTCATCTTGAGATGTTGACGTCATTTGGACCCAGAGGCTGAGCAGTAGTGATCGGGGGGGTTACTCAGAATTTCTCGCCAGGTACAATATACTAATAACCCCAAAAGTATTTTCTATCATTTTTGACGCTATCCCCTCTGGTATTTACATGTTATTGAAGAATGCTGACCACTCTCTCCGCCCCCCCACCCGACCCAGTTCACTCTCCGTTAGCTAAAGTCCGTCTTTATGTTAATAGAGCTGTGAACTCCAGGATAAGGGCCTTGTTTCAGGACA
>CAKALU010035098.1:0-14859 GCA_916700995.1 Hozukius guyotensis
CCATCCTCTGAATGCTCTAGGTCTCTAGTTTGATCCATCCATCCTCTGAATGCTCTAGGTCTCTAGTCTGATCCATCCATCCTCTGAATGCTCTAGGTCTCTAGTCTGATCCATCCATCCTCTGAATGCTCTAGGTCTCTAGTTTGATCCATCCATCCTCTGAATGCTCTAGGTCTCTAGTTTGATCCATCCATCCTCTGAATGCTCTAGGTCTCTTTGGATTGGAGAAAATAAGTTTAGAGTCCAAGTAATGTATTTTGGAATCTCCCTTTTTATTTAGCTGAGAATATGCCATCTTTATGGCAAATATTTCTTAAATAAGAAGTGATTTATAATTTCTTAAAATTGTTGAAGGCTAAACCTAAATAGATTTGATAAAATACTAAATCAAAAACCTATTTAGGACCAAATTAGGGGGTTTAATTAATTTGCTGCATCACTCTGTATTGATTAACTAATCAATGAATCATTGCAGCTCTATATTAAAGTGTCACTCAGCAACAGTTCAACAGTGAATCTGAAGTACCCGAGAGGAGGAAATCAGTAAGAGGAGGATTATTTTGAATTGTAGAACCAGTAAAGCAACACTATTAATATTTAATAAACACATGATGTGATGTTGGGGCCAGCTGGTATTTCATAATTTCTCCTCTCTAATAATATAAACTGTCTTTATGGGATCGTTGCCTTGTAACTGGTAGCTGCAGATGAGTCACACTCGAGTGGAGATGAACTCATCTGAGCTGCCGAACGGCGATGATGAGGTGTTTCCATGGTGGAGATCTGATGTTTACAGCTTATAGATGATTAGTGCGTCTCACTCGTGTGCTCAGCTATTAAGCTTTATGTTTGTGGCAGTGAATCAGGGGGAAAATATCTGAAGAGAAAATAGCAGCGAGCGAGTCGGGCCAGTGAAGTTAGCTAATCCTCAGCAGCTCCTGAGTTCAGGGTCGTAAAAAAAAAAGAAGTGAGTATTCAAAGAGGCTGGGGAGAACACTTTAAGACACTTTCCCAATTTCCTGACTGCCCTATTTATGTCAGCCTCTCCAAGTTTCCACTCCAGGATGGAGGTCTTTCCCTCAGAGAAATAACACCGTGGAGCCAGTACCATGCTCGGCTCTGACTGCTGAACTTTTACTAAACTATGGTCTGTCTTTGCCTGTTAAACCTTAATTTTATCACTGATTTAGAAGTAGAGGAACTGCCCAAGGTCCACTGTAGTCTGCCCCAAAGTGATGTACTCCCCCAGGTGCCCCCCTAGTTAGTTACTTTTACATCTCTACGTACATCCGTCTGTTCTTGTGAATGCGATATCTCAGGAACACCTTGAGGGAATAGAGTGCTACAGGAATGAGTTGAGATGAGATGAGATGTTGAACATTTTTCTGAGAAAGTCATGGTATAGTATGTCGAAAAATGTTGTGAAAGTCAGTCTATTATGTCAAAAAATTTCTTGAAAAAAAGTCATAGTATAATGTCGTAAAGTTTCTTGAAAAAAAGTTATAGTATAGTATGTTGAAACATTTTTTGGAAAAAATGTCATAGTATAGTATGTTGAAACAATTTTGTGAAATAAATGTCATACGTCATAAATATGTCGAAAATTTCTTCAAAAAATGTCATAGTATAATATGTCGAAAAGTTTCTTGAAAAAAAGTTATAGTATAGTATGTTTAAAAATTGTAAAAAAGATGCCATACAATAGTATGTCGAAAATTTCTTCAATAAATGTCATAGTATAGCATTTCGAAAAATTGTGAAAAAAATGTCATAGTATAATATGTCGTAAAGTTTCTTGAAAAAAAGTTATTGTATAGTATGTCGAAACATTTTTTGGAAAAAAAGTCATAGTATAATATGTCGTAAAGTTTCTTGAAAAAGTCATAGTATGTCGAAAATTTCTTGGAAAATGTCATAGTATAGTATGTCGTAACATTTATTAAAAAAAAGTCATAGTATAGTATGGCAAAAAATTCTTGAAAAAAAATCATAGTTTAGTATGTCGAAAAATTGTGAAAAAAGTCATAGTATAGTATGTTTAAAATCTTTGGAAAAATCATAGTATAGGATGTTGAAACAATTTTTGGAAAAAAAAGGCATAGTATAGTATTTTGAAAAATTTCTTAAAAAAGTTATAGTGTAGTATGTCGAAAAATCTTTTGAAAATCCGTGGTTTGCAGAAAGGTATAATTCCAACATTTTTTTCCTGGCGAGATTTAAGAAATAAAATACTATTTGTTAAACTATGAAGCCATCGTGATAATTTAAATGAATAAATCTAAAAACTTTTCACGGACCTGGCAGAGTACCACGGACCCCACTTTGAGAACCTCTGCCTAACAGAATCAGTAAAGACACCTGACGAAAGAATCACAAAAAGACCAACGGTGTAAATTTTCAGTAGTTTTATTGAAAAATGCCTCTTCTGTTTTCAGAAATAAATAAGAAAATAAGGCTGTGGAATTCACAATCTGCAGTTCAAACATGAAGCAGCAATACCACTTCCATAGTCTTCGACTGCATTCGATACTGAGAGAATGACAAGAATGACAACAACTATATTCTGGTTAAAACAAAATGTAACAAAAAACATGTACTAAATATACACCACAGACATGCAATTCCACCTTTTTTGTGTTAAAATTAGCTGTGACGGAATAAAAGGAAAACTGATAAATATCAAGTTTAGAGATACAAAATGAAAGCTGTGTTTAACTGCCATAATGAGACTGAATGAGAAGGATTATATTGGATGAACTGTGATGTCCCGACTCTGTGAACAAACATTGTCTTTCTTTATCTTTGTTACAACGGGTGCACTGTTCAACACTGCTAGTTAATACAAACTGGATGCAAATATGTTACAAGCAAAAAGACACAAGTTGGAATAAGAAAGCTCACAGGTTTGTTTTTTTATGGATTCTTAACATGTTTTTTTTATCTTCCAAACTCCCTCCCCTCCGTCTCAACCCTTCACCTGCCACAAAAATGAATATTCACATACGTTTTAAGGCATTTAAAGGTGTTTTCCAATAAAGTCGAGATGTCAAACCCCGTTTTTTTTTTGTTTTGTTGTTGCGTGTAATAATGTGCATAAATCCAAACACAGGTTGAACAAGAAAAATAAAGAAACAGAGAACATGGTGTGTCTTATGATGTTGGCCTGTCGGAGGCCTTTCTTGATAGCGATCTCTTTCGACGCTGGTTTTGCGACAGCTCGTCCTCCTCGGGGTCCGGGACTACCCGGGTGTCGGGTTCAGGTGGATATTGGCCTGCTCGGGAGATATCGTTTGGGCCATTTGAGCATTCAATTTCTCAGTTTGTCTTAACATGCACAAAAAGAACGGGCTGAAATGTTGTTTAACTACGTGACTGCTGGCTAAAGCACCGATACAGATGGTTAGTAAGCAGCAGGGGCGTGTCCTCTGGATGGTTGGGGAGGTTTGTCATGTCATACAGCAGCTGTTTCACTCCAATTTAATCCAATTTTTCACCCACTAATTTACAAATGTCTTCTAAAACAGGAAGAAGCAATATTTGTGGACCAAGAAAAACTAACAAACGAAGCAATCAACATTAGTTTGGCTAAGATACCTTGTTCCTAAATCAATTGGTGGAGGAACTACAGTAGGAGGTTTGTTAATTTATCTGTATTTGAAACCGTTTCTGCAATTAACTGCATGCTGTTACACCAACATGCAGGCTACAACTATTATTTTCACGTACGAGAAACTTAATATTTCATTTATTATGCAGTGTAGTTCATCTTGTTTGTAAAAATGTATTTGACGCTCAAAACAGTTTCGACCCTCCCAGCCAACAAAAAGTGATCACAGATCTTTGACGTTTAGTTATTTATGACTTTAGTTATCATCAAATGTTGAAAGCTAATTAGAGTTAATGAGGATTGAATGCTATCAAGCCACAACCTTTAGTGGAACAGCATCTTCACTTTATAAAGGATCTTTGAATGATAAAATTGTGATTATATTGTACATATGTGATATCATACATTACGTTCTCCTTTTTAATTAAACAGTCAATTGTACATCTCTTACTTAAGACGGCGTATCAGGGCCATTGTTTGTAAAAAAATAAATAAATACATAATAATTGTGCAGGGATGGTAAGTTTCTGATATTTGTTTCCGAGATTAAGGTGAGTTTTTGTTTTTTTTTCTCGTAATTTTTAGATTTTTTTTTTCATAATTGTACCAAATATTCTCTGAAATTTAAACAAAAAAATTTGCGAGGAAAAAAATATGAAATGCTCTAAGATTAAAGAGGAAAAAAATGAAAAAAAAAAACCTTGGAAAATGTGTGTTTTTTTTTGTCAGGGAACTAGATCGCTTCACTTTGTAACGTTGAGTCATCCTCATCAAACCAGAGACGCCGCCGCCGCCTCTAGTGGATGACCTCATCAAATTAAACACTGCAATCAGATTGATCAATCAGGAAATACTTGTGATTTAAGACCGGAATCACCAGATTATCATCAGCATCTGGACTTTGAAGAGTCATTGCGGTGAATTGGGCCGATTAAGAAGAAAACTACACACTGATTTCATTTTTTTTCTTGTAAATTTACGACTTTAATCTCTATTTGTCTATCCATCATTTTCTCTTTTGCTTTTTTTTTTTTTTTACCTACAACGGCCCCTAATACGCCGTCATTCTGTGACTAGGTAGTCTCGTCTTTCTCAGGATGAAATGTCTATAAAAAGATTTTGATTGTGTTTTTTTGTGTGGTTATTAATAACTTACAATCAGGATAAGATTTCATAATATATTTAAATAGATTTTTTAATTATTGATGCTAAAAGAAAGCTAAATAAGGAGTAGATTTAAACTTTGATGATTGGCCAAGATACTACAGAATTAATTAACCAATCAACTGTGAGCTTTAGTGTGGGGGATCAGGTTGGACACGCTCCTGCTGAACATCTCAGTGCTGTTTTCCCTTTTCATTGATGTTAGAAGTTCAGGTGTTAGTCTCTCAACGCTTTCCTTTCTCTACAACTCATTTACAAAATAAAACAAAACATTTCTATCTAAAATTCAAGTTCTTCTACCACCAGCCAGAAACTTCTGTGGGATTGCATTGTTAGTATTTGATAGAACATACAGATACAGTATAGCTGGTTTGGGGAGTGAAGATGGAGTGGTCTAATCTAACTGTCCGGGGTCACATGTGTAGAAGTGATTCAGTTTGGCCCTGAGCAGTTTAAAACAAATACTAACACACATGGGCAGGAAAATAAAAACCAGTACACAAAAAAGAGGCGTTGTTGTTGGCATTCAGCAAGCAGCAGGTTGTTGGTTCGCAAGGCACAAGCTTCAAAACTACAGATGTTAAAAACTAAATTTAGTGGACTTGATTCAAACATCATTTACAAGGCACACATTAGTTTATTTACACGTGATGTGAGGAGAGATGCTGTTAACAGAGTTGCTGCTGTTGTTGTTGTTGTTGTTGCTGGTGATGCTGCTCAGCGTCTCTGTTGTTAGTATGTGTTTGGGTTGTTTGTTGTTGTTGTTGTTGTTGTTGTTGGGTGCATGCTCCTCCACTGAACACAACGGTTCTGTGTCTGGTCTTCAAGATGCAAACAGGCCACTAAACGGGTCGGTGCCACTAAACGGGTCGGTGCCGTCACCGCTGCTGCTGCTGCCGCCGCTGCTGCCGGCGGTGGCGGTGCTTTTGTTCTACTGGCTGTGAGTCGTTGTTAGTTTCCCTCTTTGTTGTCGTGTTGTTGTTTGTTAATGGTTTCCTTCGGCGGTTATCCGTCTAAACAGCTCTAGAGCGTGTGAGCAAGTGTTTCAGTTACAGGACTTTGTTTTTTTTCAGGATGTCAGTGAAAGTAGCACAGGCGGAATAGAAAGTCTACTGTGAACCTGAAACAGGCCAAAGAGGATGGAAGGGGTCAGTCAGGAGGTCAAAGCAGCGAATAAAACAACTTCGGACTTTCTGTCATGATTAGTGATTTTTTTACACATGCATTAATCCTCGAGAAGAAGCAATCCAACATTCTGGGAGATCCTTGTTTACTGTCTTTAAGCCCCGATACACTGCGCTGATGATTGTGGGAGAAATGTGGTCTGAGATCTCAGGCTGAGACACGTTCACTGATGGCTGATTTGACGGAGATTTGGAGCTTCGGAGACAGAAACAGTGCATCAAAAATTAGTTCCAATACTGGCCAAAATCACTGGATCGGATACTGAAAAATATTTCTTAAAGTCTGATCTGCTGATTCCGATTTTCTCTCCAAGAACTGTAATTCTTGGAGCTAGCGTGATATTGATTTCATTATTTAGCTCTTTATGTACATTATTATAGTTGCCATTTATTGGTCAACCACTGAGAAACTGTCCAGCGTCAGCAGGATGACTCTGATAACTTCTTGTACCACGCTTGCCTCTGTTTTGTGGAGGTGGAGGTGTGTTGCTTGGCGTGGCGAGGATGTTTCTCATGTTGGTTTGCAGGTGGATTGTTTTCTCATTCCACTCCTCCACAGAAGTTAACCTTAAAATTAGTTGAATATTCAGTTCTGATTGGTCGATCACGGTGTTCTACGGTCTGTTATTTCTTTATAACAGACCGTTGCTATGTATAACAGACCGTTGCTATGTATAACAGACCGTTGCTATGTATAACAGACTGTTGCTATGTATAACAGACTGTTGCTATGTATAAAAGATCTGATGTCGGACTCTGGAGCCTGTTTTTGTGTCAAAATTATTGATTTCTTTTAAGTAAGCAGCCGTGTAATAAGCGGGATAATGTACAGCTAGCGGGTCGTTGTTGTTACCATTCTGTGGCGTGTTTTAGCAGCTAACTTTGTTCCTCCGTATCTGTAACCTGTTCCGTGTTGGCGTAAGGGATCTCCCCCGTGACCCTGTCGCTAAGCAACCATGACAACACATTAGTGGTTTACGTTAGACGTTTTGGAGTAATACTGAAAGTACGAATGACTTAGACGTCATAGCGGTGGTATGTGGGTATTATATCGGGGCTATGCTTGATTTTGATCTTTATAATTTGTATTAATCTAAATCTACAAAGTAACTAAAGCCGTCAGAGTAGACGTATGAAGTAGTTATCCTACAGAACATCTGTTTGTGTCCAGTACAGAGACGGATTCATTCCATGTTTAGCCTAGCTTAGCACAAAGACTGGAAGCAGGTGGAAACTGCTAGCTAGCTGAGTTTTGGTATTGAAACCTAAATCACGTTTGCCGAACTTTGAGGAAAATCTTTAATGTCTTTAAACCCTTTTTTTGATTTACCAAAAGAAACAGTTCCCCCCCTGCTTCTAGTCTTTGTGCTAAGCTAGGCTAGCAGTTCCCCCCTGCTTCTAGTCTTTGTGCTAAGCTAGGCTAAACACATACTGGACTCAGTAGATAGGTGGATCTCTCATAATGTTGGAGTGCTCCTTTATGGTTTCATTATTAGCATTGTTTAGCAGGATGTTATTTGTTTTAAAGCGTCCCGTGCACTCGTTGGTACGTACCTCCGTATCCCTGCCCGTTGTAAGGAATACCGACGCACTGAGAGGAGTCACAGTATCCGGAGGGTCCGGGGGGCCCGCGGACTCCGGCGTATCCTGGACGTCCGGGGGGACCGCGAGGTCCGCCGGAGCCCGAAGGACCGGTGGGTCCTGTCCTGCTTTCTCCTGGTGGACCTGGTGGGGACAGAGTTGAAGAGGTGTTTGTCACGTTAACTAACAAAGGAGGCTGAACGGACTAAATAATCCTGTCGTCACATTTTCATAAGGTTTATTTTGTTCCACGTTGTGCTGAACGTTCTCAGCAGTTTATCACAGCTTCATGCTTTCTTCATTTCTTAACCTGCAGAATGATGAACCTCATTTAGTCCTTATCTATTTCAGTTTAGCCTTCAACGATGATTAATAAAAGATGTAGGGCTGTCAAAGTTAACGCTAATTCGTTTTAACGCCACTAATTTCTTTAAAGCAAATGATCTTGTCACAGGTTGTAACGGGTTTTAAAGCTAATATGTAGGGATGCACCGATACCACTTTATTCAGACCGAGTTTAAGTACTTACATTTGGGTACTCGCCGGTACCGATACCGATACGAGTACTTCTCTGTGCCAAAAGACCCTCGTTAACAGCCAGCTGGAGGGTGTGAGCGACACACGGCAGGCTGGGGAGTCCCGCAGACGAGGAGGTGCGCCGCTACCGGCTCTAGGTCGGCTTGGAAAGGCTCGGGGCAAAGGTGGCTCGCGGCCACAGCTTTACAGCGCTCCCCGCACCGTGGACAAAGGGCCTGTTTGTCCCCTGCTCCCGGTGCGACTGTCGACCGCGGCGGACTGTCCTCAGTGCGCCCCAACCGCGTCTTGCCCCCAGAACGGGGCTCACGAGTCAGAGCGTTCTAGCAAAACCCCGTGGCGCAATGAAAGTGACAAAGTGTCACCCCCACGGGGTCGGGCGCACGACCGGCCCGTCTTGCCCGCACCGTCGGGGAGGTGGAGCGTGAGCGTGAGTGCGTGCAATAGGACCCGAAAGATGCTGACGAGAGGTTAACGTCACGCTGTCGTAAAGTTGTATCGGAGCCGTTGTATCGGAGCCGTTTTGCGAGTACAAGTACATGAGCACAGTATCGGACCCGATACCCGATACTGGTATCGGTGCATCCCTACAAGGTACATTTAGAACAGATAAAAAAAATGTGATTAATCTGCGATCAATCATGTGATTAATTTTGAAATTAAATATTTGAATCGATTGACAGCCCTAAAAATAAGTTCTAGCGTTTTGTTAGCTGAAAAAAAGACATTATTTAGACTCTAAACTTAATTGATTAGTCATCAATGATCAACAGAAGCATTTCTTTAAGCACAGACATTTTCCTCTTCTCAGTCATGAGAATCTGCTGCTCTTCTTTCACTTACGTGATAGTTGTTAAGTGAAACTATTTGGATTCTGAACTATTGGTTGGACGAAACAAGACATTTGATGTCATGACATCGGCTTTGGGAACTTGTGACGGACATTTTTCATTATTTTATGACATTAATAGACCAACAGATTAATCAGTAATGAAATAATAGTTAGTTTCAGCTACATTTGTCAAATAACTTGAGGATTAAATCATCGGAACGTGACGGCGGAGCAAAAATGATGATTCTCAGAAACGCTGAGACTCCCGAGTGATTCTCCTCCATGTGTTTGTGTTTTTATGATCATTTCTGAACAATAGAAAACAGATTATGATGCTGTGATTTCAGAGATAAATGTTGTTTGATTCTTGTAAAAACCCCCGGGGGGATGTTCCGTGATCTCTAAACCAGATAATTGTGGCTCTGTGTCATCGTGCTCAACTTTCAGCTGGAAATAAATCTTTTAGAGAGCAGCTGCTGCCGGTCTCGGGCACAACATTTGGAACATAGAAATAACAAAAACTGAACCACGAGAGGAAAAAAAGGAATCTGCTGATCCTTTTTCCCTCTCTGCGTTCTGTCTAGACACGGACAAAGCCGGTTGGAAAGTTTCCCTGACTGTCCGTCTCCTCCTCCTCCTCCTCCTCCTCGCCGTCCTCCTCCTCCTTCTCCTCCTCCTCCTCGCCGTCCCCAGCATGTGTTGTGAATGAATGACTCACTGCCGTCCACTTCCTCCTGTTCCAGGACCTTTCTCCCTCTCCGCCCACACTGTTTCCACAACTTGACCCTGTTAGCTTCAGACTGGGTTGTGGGTTGAGCTGTGGGGCTTTAGTTGGGGGGGTCTGACTGGATGTGTGATGATCAGCGGAGCTGCTCAGGATGACATCATTTTTTTTTTGGTTTGTCGTTTGAGCTGATTTTTGCAGGACGAGCTGCAGCTTCAGAGTTCTGTGTGGAAGTGACATCTTAAAGTTTGTTAGCTAGAGGAGGTTGGTTCAGATTGTGATGTGGAAGTGGTTCACCTGCTTGAGTCATCACTTAAAGGTGCTTTCAGACAGCGAGCGGTGCTTTGGTTATCCAGTTCGGGACAATACTCACATTTTATTGCAAATGTGTGAACGGATTGTAACGTAACCTAAAAACTGAGACCTTCCTCTGTCGCCTATAACAGCCTGTGGACTGATTTCTATGGAAAGGACTCAGGACGGTTTTGGTGGGAAAATCCAAAAGATAGGGTTCTGGAAAGGAGACTCCAACCGATGGTTGAACCTGGGATCCATGAGGAGCAACGTGGATTCCATCCGGGCTGGCTGGCTTACCCAACAGCGGGGCTGTTGGAGGGGTCATGGGAGTTTGCCCATCCGGTCTACATGTGTTTAGTGGAGAAGGCTTACGACCGTGTCCGCCGGTGGAGTCCGGTGGGGTACCGGGGTCGTTGTTAAGAGCCATCTGGTCCTGGTATAACCAAAGTGAGAGCTGTGTCCACGTTTCTAGTGGGTGTTGGCATCCGCCAGGGCGGTTTGCAGCCGAGTGTGAAGCGGTCGGGATGAGAGTCAGAACCTCCGAGTCTCTGAGGCCGTGGTTCTCTGCTGGGAACCGGTGGACTGTACCCTCCGGGTGGGGGTGTGAGTCTTTGCCCCAAGTAAGACAGTTCAAGTATCTCAGGGTCTTGTTCATCAGTGAGGGTAAAATGGAGCGGGGGATGGACAGGCGGTTCGGTGCGGCGTGGCGTCTGCTGTACCGGACCGTTGCGGTGAAGAGGGAGCGGAGAGGATTTACCAGCTCATCTTCGCCTTCTTATCTTCTTGTTGTTGGTCGGTTGGTTAATCAGTAATGCTCTAAATCTCTGTTTTCAGATTCTGTGGCTGCACTTTTAGAAACATATGTGTGTTTTTTTAGCCGTCTAACTACAGATGCTTTGTTACTACAGAACATTTCTGAGGCATAACAGGTTATAAATGTCATTTCCCAGAAGCTGCTCTTTCAGTCACATACTGTAGAACGATTAGTTGACCTAATTCTTTAAGAGAATATTTGGGTCTGTTTGAGAAACTCTCTCTGTTGGTGCATTCAGGGAAACTCTGACATCTGAGACTTCAGAGGTTTGCTGCCAAACATTTAAAAGAAAGGACCAAATTGACTTTATGCTTTTCTCATAATCCATGTTTTCCAGTTGGTTGTGTTCTGGGTTGTTACAAGTTTTTACAGCCGGCCGAGTGACCTGAGCAGCATGTCGATGGAGATCATAGATATAGATAACATAGATATACAGAGAGAGAAACATACCAGCAGGTCCTCTCAGTCCTTTCTGTCCGACTCCTGACGTTCCTCGCTCGCCTTTCTCTCCTGCAGGACCTGAAGGAAACACTCAGGATCAGATTCTGGTTCATAATATTCCTGTTATTGATAAATAATGATTCCTCCCTCTCTTTCAGACGGAAGGTGTCGTACCTCTCTCTCCCTGCTGGCCTTGTGAACCTGGAGTTCCGGGGAAACCGTTCCTTCCCGCGGCGCCGGGCTCTCCGCGGGGTCCCTGCCTGCCGCTGGTTCCGGGCGGCCCCGCAGGGCCCGGGCTGTTGCTGCGCTGCATGCCGTTGGGGATCTGGTTCAGTAACGTGTTGACGCGAGTCATTTGTGCTGCAACATCAGAGGAACCAGAGAGAGAACAGTAAGTATCAGGAATCAGTGGATCAGTATCAGGAATCAGTGGATCAGTATCAGGAATCACTGGATCAGTATCAGGAATCAGTGGATCAGTATCAGGAATCAGTGGATCAGTATCAGGAATCACTGGATCAGTATCAGGAATCAGTGGATCAGTAACAGGAATCACTGGATCAGTATCAGGAATCAGTGGATCAGTAACAGGAATCAGTGGATCAGTATCAGGAATCACTGGATCAGTAACAGGAATCAGTGGATCAGTAACAGGAATCACTGGATCAGTATCAGGAATCAGTGGATCAGTATCAGGAATCACTGCATCAGTATCAGGAATCAGTGAATCAGTATCAGGAATCACTGGATCAGTATCAGGAATCAGTGGATCAGTATCAGGAATCAGTGGATCAGTAACAGGAATCACTGGATCAGTATCAGGAATCACTGGATCAGTATCAGGAATCAGTGGATCAGTAACAGGAATCAGTGGATCAGTATCAGGAATCAGTGGATCACTAGAGACTGACTGCTGCTAACATTCACTAACTCACCGTTCACTAGCTGCTCACACACTTGTCTGGCGATCGACCGCATCATGTTCTGAGGAGCAAAGTCGCCCTGAGGACAAACAGGAAGTTCAGATTAGGGTTTAAACATTCTGGGAATATTCAAGGTGGAAACTTTCAATGGGAACTAACAGGAATCAAATATACATATAGGAGTTATTGCTACAGGCTGTATTCACAGGAAGGATGCACATAGAAAATAACCACTGACTGACTGACTGACCGACTGACTGACTGACCGACTGACTGACTGACTTGCTTAATCAGTCAGTAAGTAAGTCAGTAAATAAATCAGCAAGTAGATCAGTCAGTCAGTTAGTAAGTAAGTAAATCAGTAAATCAGTCAGAAAGTAAGTAAATCAGTAAGTAAGTAAGTAAATCAGTAAATCAGTCAGAAAGTAAGTAAATCAGTAAGTAAATCAGTTAGTAAGTAAGTAAATCAGTAAGTAAGTCAGTTAGTAAGTAAATCAGTAAGTAAATCAGTTAGTAAGTCAGTTAGTAAGTAAGTAAATCAGTAAGTAAGTAAGTAAATCAGTAAGTAAATCAGTTAGTAAGTAAGTAAATCAGTAAGTAAATCAGTAAGTAAGTAAGTAAATCAGTAAGTAAATCAGTTAGTAAGTAAGTAAATCAGTAAGTAAATCAGTAAGAAAGTAAGTAAATCAGTAAGTAAATCAGTAAATCAGTCAGAAAGTAAGTAAATCAGTAAGTAAATCAGTAAATCAGTCAGAAAGTAAGTAAATCAGTAAGTAAATCAGTTAGTCAGTAAGTAAGTAAGTAAATCAGTCAGTAAAAGTAAGTAAATCAGTAAGTAAATCAGTCAGTCAGTAAGTAAGTAAGTCAGTAAGTAAATCAGTCAGTCAGTAAGTAAGTCAGTCAGTAAGTAAATCAGTCAGTCAGTAAGTAAGTCAGTAAGTAGGTAAATCAGTCAGTCAGTCAGTCAGTCAGTCATTAAGTAAGTAAGTAAATCAGTAAATCAGTCAGTCAGTAATTAAGTAAGTAAATCAGTCAGGTTTGTTTCCTTCCTGTTGATCTCTTCTGTTCTGTGTTTCTATTATTCAGATGTCCTGATTATTTTCTGTATTGATTCATCTTCCCTCTTTGTGTTCCAGCTTCTCGTGTGTTGAACTCCGATGTGAGCTCCGTTTCCCTGTGATGAATTCTCTGAGAATGTTTGGATTAAATAAAGATTCTTTCTCAAAATGTGATGTTTTTGTTTTTCTTGCTCCTTCAAGTCCACCAGGAACATTTAGTCTACTAAAGAACACGGAGTCCTAACTTAACCATGAATCCCTCAATCATATTTACTTTAATTAAATCAAGACAATCTTCCAAATCTTGTTTTAAAATATTAAAATGTATTTCTATAATTTTCCTTAAACATGGGAAACTGAGATGTCGTTGCTTCACTGCTGTTTTGTGAGAACAGTTTAGAAGATATTTAAATGACTTGTTTGGAAGTTCAATCATCTTCTTTAGATAATTAACTCACTTTGGACTAAAACGAGAAGTTCTTGAGCTTCTAAAGACGTTCAGAATAAACTCAGATCTACTCACTCTCTCTCCTTTGTCTCCCTTTGGACCAACAGCGCCCTAAAAACAGAAAATAAAAACGCTTCAGTTGTCAGAAAAACAACATTTAAACTCCAGCTGAGGCGCCGTGACAGCGAGGACACTTACAGAAGTCCCAGTGTCTCCGGGGTTTCCTGGTTTTCCTGCACCACCTGATGCTCCAGGAGATCCTGGAGGTCCCTGTGAGGAAACACAGAAAAAAGCACCACTGAGTTAGAAAACAACAACTAAAGCACCTTGGATATAATCGTTATCACATTAAGCAGTTAAATATTAAAGCATCGCTCGGAGCACAAAGCTCTTTGTTGATCTTTACAATCATCTGTTCTGATAAAAGAATCTAATTTGTGATCAGAAAAAGAGTTCAATCAGGATCAGCTTGTTAAAAGAAAATACATGAGTCATGATTCCTGCCCTCTAAAAGCTTCTCCTTGAGCAAGGCATTTAAAGGCTTAATAGCTCCAGCTGAGCGTCCGGCATGTGTGGACCCATTAAAGTCGTACCATGGGCCCTGCGGGGCCTCTGGGTCCTGCTGTTCCTTCCTTTCCTTGAGGGCCCTGAAACACAAGATGAAGACTGAGAACCTGAACCGGTACCGGTGCTGGTCCTGTTTATTAACGGACTCATGGTTACCATTAAAAGCAGCCCATCTGTACTCACCCTGACTCCAGCTGGTCCGATGGGGCCGGCAGAACCTCGAGGTCCAGGTGAACCCTGCAAACACACAACAACAGAACTAATGAAAACCTTCTAACTGAACAGGTCACCTTTCCTCCGACTGAACCGGATTGTTTCCTGATTTCTCCGTATCGAACACTTTTTTTTTTTTTTTGCTGGGAAACCCGGCTCTCTACTTTTATTACCAGTCCTCTCTGGTCTTTGATGCCTCGGCATCAGATTTACAGGGAACTTTAATCTATTCCAGATCTGTTTTATTGGCCATTATAAAGCAGGACCCGCGTGGTCTGCTAGTCATTAAATGCATGTTGCTGCAGCATCTGCTCTCCAACATGCTCACCTGCAGCCGGCCTGCTCCATCAACACCGTCCACGTGGAGTTAAGTTACTCTCTCTGGGTTTGTTTCAACACACAGCTGATTGGTCGGTCTTAAAGAGCTTTACACAGCGGGAGGGGGGGGGGGGGGGGGGGGTGACGAATAAAC
>CAKALU010035099.1:0-35820 GCA_916700995.1 Hozukius guyotensis
CAAACGTCCACTCTACATTCACTAGATATTCTCAGAGCTAAACTAACTCTTCTGCAGTGTGTAGTGAGCGCGCGTTCACGTCTAGAGGTGGAGCGAGACAGAGAGGACGCGCGCGCTGTCTGAGTGAAGGAGAGCAGGCACTTCAATTCTCCGTGCGTGCATTTAAACGCTGCTGCATACTTCACCACAGTTTAGACATTTCAGAGCAAGGCAGAAGTGTGTATTTATATTATTTTAAGTAAAAAAATAATACTGATAATGCTAGTTGCTAGTACAGTACAGTACAGTTGCTAGTTGTCTAGTCATAGTTTTAAAAATATATAATATTTTTGCTGCAGTACAAAACAAACAGGATGGTTTACAGGAACTTGGCACACTTTTCATATAATTAGAGGCTCCCAGTTCATATTTATGAGTAAAAAGTGATGTTGCCTCTCATTGCTCGAGAACGACAATATCTGCCACACCGTGCACTTGCGTGAGCTGTTTGCAGTCGAGAGACGCCACCAGCTTCCTGGGTCCGGGCTGGGTGGGGATGAAGTGCTCCGTCAGTGTCACTGTAGAGTGGCCGCCCACATCGCTGAGAGGGAAAAAAAGAGGAGTGGAATATTATTAGTCTGGCGAAGGAAATGTTGAGGGAAATGTGTGGGTGGAAGAGATAGGGAGGCAGAAAGAGAGGGAAATGTCACATGTTCTTACCCAACAACCACTTCATGGCCCTTCTGCAGACCCAGGCCCTCCACTCTGAACACCACTGCCTTTAG
This sequence comes from Hozukius guyotensis, assembly GCA_916700995.1. Taxonomy (NCBI): domain Eukaryota; kingdom Metazoa; phylum Chordata; class Actinopteri; order Perciformes; family Sebastidae; genus Hozukius; species Hozukius guyotensis. The sequence continues at coordinate 765 of CAKALU010035099.1, forward strand.
CATACGTGGCAGGGGGTTGGTGAAGGTGATCTTAGCTGCCATCTCCTTACCAACATAAGCTTCTCCCAAAGGCTGCAAGAAGGTAATTCAAAATGAGTCAGGAGGGGTGAACAAAACCTTTTCCTATAAGTTTCCTTTGTTCCAGAGTGAAGTGGACCATTGTAGGTAAGGAAAATAATAATTACGGAGCTGGGGGAGGGGGTAATATTCAGAGAAAAAAAAAAAAAAAAATTCCAAGATTAAAGTGGCAAATTTACAACAAAAAAAACCTAAAATCTTCGAGATTATAAAGTCGTAAATTTACGAGACAAAAACACGGATATTCTCTGAGAGCAAAGTGGCTAATTTACAAGAAAAAAACTCACAAATTTGCAAGATTATAAAATTGTAAATTTACGAGAAAAAAAGATGGATATTCTCTGAGATTAAAGTGGCAAATTTTAAATAAAAAACTCACAAATTTGCGAGATTATAAAGCGTAAATTTACGATAAAAAAACACGGATATTCTCTGAGATTAAAGTGGCAAATTTATGAGAAAAAAATATTAGAAGCTATACATTTAGGAGAAAAAAAATCGAAAAAATAGTAGAGTGCAAAACCGTGGTAATGCCAGCCACCGTCTTAATTTCGTTGTTCCTAAAGTAGTGTTATTATAGTTTATTAATCCGTATTTATTTTAATTTTATTTACCCACAATGGCCCCATTACGCTGTTGTAATAATCTTCTACACTAGAAGTAATCCTAAAAATGTGCAGTAAATCAAAAGCCTACCGTGATGTTGAGGTCAGGTGTGCGGAGCCTGAAGGTGGTCTGGTTGGCTAATACTTGCTGGGTCTCGCTGACTCTTCCAGACAGGGTCAGCATCAGAGCTGCCTGATCCACCAGCTGGTTCTGGTACTGTTGGTAGGGCAGCACCCACTCAATGGTCTTTTCTGTGTGGAGAGGTACAGAAAAGGGTCTGGGCTCAGCATTTTTTGCTTTCTTTTGCATTATTAGTCTATTAGCTTAGCATGAAGACTGGAATCGGGGGGGGGAAACAACAAGCTCCCCTGGCTGTTCCAGTGCATTAAATTGCATTAAAGCGAGAATACTTTATTCACTTGTGAAACAAGAAACACATTCTTCCCTTACAAATGAAAAGTCATAAGCAATAAAACATACCCTTGCTCAATTCAGTATTCTCAGGGGTTTCGCTGCTGCAGCCTTTTTTGGTCTTGTATGACCTTTAGCTTATGGTGGCTAATAGATAGTCAAGGGGTGTCCCGACTAAGAATTTACATAGTCGAATCGGATTGGCCTATCGTCGACTGATCATTGAATCATTTCTCTTTTTTTGCTCATTGATCATCCTCTGTTTAAGTTTTATTTATCTATAGAAAAATAGTAAAAACAAAATTACTGGCTGAGATACATGTGACTAGAATAATAATGCTGATAATAACGCTGTTTGTTGTGTGTAAGGGTGCAAACAGGAAACCTTTCCTGCTTGCTTTTCGTGGTTGTAAATAGAACTTTCGGCCATAATTCCATTTCCCCTCCATTGTAGCGATCCACAGACAGAAGGGAAGAGAAGGAGAAGCGAAGGTCAATGAGAGACAGAGAGAGAGAGAGAGGGAGACGCAATCCGCAAACAGACGTTTCTACATGCCTCTCCCAGCTGATGTTAGAGAATCGTTCATAAATTAAACAAATATCTAGTGCTCTGATAGTGCTATATTTTTATCTCTGATTAATACATGTAGTCTTTGATTTTGAAACAGTAGTCTTATGTTGTTGTTTTTGTTTTTGTTTTTGTTTTTGTTTTTGTTGTTGTTGTTATTTAGCCTTTCTGAGGCCAAGATGCTGCTCTGATGGTCCTGCAAATTTGGTTAGTGTAACTTAGTCTACATGGTGATTTACCATCAATTTACCATCGAGGTTCCAAGTGAGCTGAGCCAATACTAGAAGGTGGAGTTTAAAACACTGCACTAATTGGTCAGAGAGAATCGTCACTAGTGAGACATCCTGCACAAATCCGCAATTTTTAAATAGCCCAGTTGCCGTCAATAATGGCCGCAATTTTTTTTAATTCACTCAACCCAGATTTTTAAAAATGGCAGCTCGCAAAACTACACCGTAAACTACACCGCACAATTGACGAAGTGCAGACGTTTCTCTGTTTGGTTGCCGTTGAAAGGTCCAGCGAGTGTCCCGTTGAAGACGATGCCACAGCAGTTTCATGTGCTGCTGCTATGGCGATCTGTTGAGAATCCCGCCTACACTGAGGAGGTACTTTCCACAGTGGAAACACAGCGAGAGAAAAGGACCTCGTAACAAAAGTTGAGTCGAGCAGAGCCGTATCATGCAGTGGAAACACGGCTCTAGTCTGTCTGCTGTTTGATTGCAAACAGATTTGATTGACAGAACTGCAAAGTTGGATGATAATTGTAGGTTTGTCACTGTGAGAGAACTCTTTCACATACATGTGGCCATTTGATCCATTGTTAGTATGAAAATATTGATTGCTGCAGCTTTTAAGCTCAGTGGAAAGCCTACCTTCATTGGGCAAAAGCTCCACAGGCATCTGCTCCTTCTTGATGGTTCCCTTCAGCACTCCGGTGTAGTACATGACGGCCACCTGGCTGTGCAGAGTGGTCCGACGAGGCTCCGAGCTCAGGTTCTTCACCAGGATGCTCAGATGGGCGTTGGCACCCATCCTGGGCCCCTCACCCTCCATCCTCACCTCTACGCTCACATCCTCTGCCATGGCCATGGAGTAGACCTCTGGCTTGCTGCCATAGCGACTGGCAGTCTCCACGGCGATGCGTTCCTCCTCCGAACCTGGTACAGAGGGAGGAGAATGTGAGTGGACATCATTACGCCTGATGTTTCAGGATTTATTGACAGATACAAGAGATACGGCATACAGTCCTCCAAACAAAGCAAACAGAGACACATATTTTAATAAGAGCAAGTGAACAGTTGAAGGGTCAGATGAGGGGAATGTACAGTGAAATGATCTACGCAGCAAGAAAGTATGAAATCATTACATTTTTGAGATTGTTCCAGGTAGCGTAGAAATATCTCTGTCTGGTTCTGGAACATCTATCTGGGGGAGAAATGCAAATAACGATATGCTTGCCAGTACCTTCTTGGTGTTTGTACAGATGTGTGATGTCTGCCCGCTCGTCAGAGCCAACCGCTTTAGTGCTGATGCAGTGGCCGACTGCTTTCTTCTCGATGTGGATCTGTCTGAAAGTAGCGTCCAGGTTCTTCTGCCAGTAGATCTTATCACTGTTGACCTGATAGAAACATACCAACAAGTACATGAGCCTTTCATTCTGATGATGGAGTTGAACCAAAGTGTGCATCACTCTTATTTATTATTAATATTTGCTTGGTACAAGTGGATAGGAAAGAAATTCCATCTTTGTTATTCCGCTGTGAATAACAGGTGAGTTCAGTTCTTGATCTAGCGAGAGATTGTGTCTGCTGAGAAGCACTAAACTATATCTATTAAATCTAAAGGTTTCTGATATGCTGTAGTTATTCCAGTTCCAAAGACCACCTTTTAAACCCTCTATGCCTGCAATTTAGTTTCACCATCTTCCTCTCACTTTGCATCAAAATGAACCTAGAGGGAAGTAAGGAACAATTTCTAGCACTCACCTCAGCGAAGACGAACGGCGAGTCGTGTTTGAGGTAGACCTGGCCAGAGCGGATGGCGTTGACAGAGGCGGGGCCGCAGCGGAAGGTGCCCTGGCTCGTTTCTTGGGGAGTAGAGTCAACAGCCTGCCAGCCTCCGTGACCGGGGGGCAGGTCTGATCTCGCCATCCAGCAGTCATTCCATACGTGGAAGTTCCTAGATGGGATTAAATTATGTTCATTTGAGGTCCCATTTAAAGTAGTTTGACACTTTTGAGATATACTGTACACTTTTTTTTGCAAGTAGTTAGTTAGCGTAGCTTAGCATAAAGATAGATGGAAATAGGAAACAACTAGCTTGGCTCTGTCCACGTTTTTAAACTTCAGTTTTTGTACAGGATTGTTACTTTTGGACTAGGTTAGTTAAGATAAGATAACCTTAACCATTTCCTGGCTTAGCTTCACATCTAACAGACAAATACAATTTGTCTATTACCTTAATAAACATTGAAAACATGAGTTTATGGTCTCAATTGCTTTTTTCAAGTCTTCTTCAATACCGCATGATGTTCATTTAGTAAATTATGGTCCCATTTAGAGTCAAATAGACCATCTTTATGGCGTGGCTATCTTGTGATTGACAGGTCGCTACCACAGCGTTGTCCGCTCTGGGTGTTGTCCATGTTTTAGTCTTTCAACTTTAACCCTTTCACAGTGTGTTTTCAGTTCATCAAAGTCAATTATAACCTTTTCGGTCACCTAAAAATTATTTATTCAGCATTCGGTTGTGCTTAGCTCCAACCTCTCGTGTCACTTCTGGTTGCAAAAAACAATATTGCGAAATATCAAGATGGTGACGGCCAAAATGCCAAACTCGAGGCTTCAAAACTGCAGTCCACAAACCAATGGGCGACGTCACGGTGACTACTTCCACTTCTTTTATACAGTCTATGAGTGAGAGCCTTTTGCATTTTTACATTACCTAAAGGCCGCCGTAGTTCTCCGACACGCTTGAAAAACTGCGGTAATGTGAGCCGAAGAACGCAAAACCGTGTTACTGCCAGCCACCGTCTGACTTCCATTGTTCTGAAAGTAATGTTACTATGTTAAGGATGGCCCCTGAGCGAGGCGAACTGCGTTACCACGGTTTTGCACTCGGCGGCTCACGTTAACGCAGTCTTTGAAAGGGAGGAGCTGCAATCTGCAACCACACCACTAGATGCCACCAAATCCTATATGCTGTCCCTTTAAAGATTACATAACATATTCTTCATTTAAACTTTTTAGAAGCATTCAGATTTGTGTTACTGTGGTTTTATGAACTTGTGTGCTGCACAACGTTTGTGGAGCAAGTATGGATATAATGTTGTAAAAAAGATAATCAGGAATTAGCAAGTATGGATCGTAACAGGAATTATTGATACAAATGAAGCTGGCTAACATTGCTAACATAGCTGCATTGCAACAGGTGCCTGGCGTACTGGTGCCTGCTAGGGAGGAACAAGAAATGGCACCCATCATTCTAGGGACATTTTAAGGACACAGTAGCACCAGATAGCAGATAGATTCCAGATTAGCCTCCGCAGTGTGAGAGGAGTTGCAACTAATCGAACGAGCATGACGTCTCTGAGGTTTCAAGTTAGAGAGGACTGCTTTCGGAGCAGATCTAAATATACGTCGCATTCCTAAGGTATGGATTTAGCAGCAGGCGATTTCCCTAGCACGGTGTCCTCCTGGCCATGTAAAGTTACACATCTTACCACACAGAGTCACTATTGAGGTAGTCGATGGGCTCCATATACTCATCGAAGTACACATCTGTGGTGAGGGATACATCGGTGTCGTGAGCAGACTGGAAGTTGGTGACGCTGCGGGCGGGTATGCCAAGACAGCGCAGCACTGGCAACAAAGACAGACAGAGGTAGATTCATTAAAACTCAATTTACGAGATCATTTGATAATTGAATTATTAAGTTCCCAGATGCTAAGACTTCATCATAATGACTTTTCTACTGTGATGGCATTTGCACGGTTGCGTGGAACTTTATTATCCTGGCTGACTGAAAGCAACACATGTAGCTCTGTCTGTGACAAAATAGGAGGTATGACAGGAATGCCAATGCGAGGTATTTAGGGTGTATATGAGCTACGGCTTGCTATCAGGTGCTAAGGTCAGCTATAGCTGCCGTGTGAGGGACCCTGCATGCACGCACAATGAATGAAGTGTTCTGTTATGTAGCAGTGAGAGCTAATGAAAAGGGCCTGGTCTTGATCTTTTGACTGTTAACCAAATTCACGTGAACTCGGGGAACTTTGTGGCGTTCGCTGTTCACACATACATTCACAGAACACACCCACAGAGCCGTCTCTTCACATACCTCTATCATGAAGTATAGCTTCCCACCCTCTAAGCTCCAACCTGCCCCAATTTTTCTCTCACACACACTATGACATACTCTCTCTGTTCAACACAGTCTCACGGCAGTTTGTGAAATAGTCATGTCAATTGAATCCATTTGAGTCATATACATAGACATGAATTTTCCTTTTTTTCGTGACGCTCAGCACGACTTTCAATAAAATGACACGTGTCAATTTCCGCTCCAGTCTTTTCAAAATAAAACTACTTTGTTTTTTGTGAAAAGATTGCAGTTTGGGTTAAAATAACACTGGAAGTGGCGTAACTTAAGTACAGAAGTTACGTGACAAAAACTACTTAGTTAGCTTTAGAAAAAGATCGCAGTTTGGGTTCAGATAACTCCGGAAGTATGGAAGTTACATGACAAATGAATCAACGTTGACTTCTGGTTTTAGACGGGACACGAACACCGGTCTCCTGGGCGAAAGTCCTATGTTTTTTGACCCACCCATCTACCCCAACCGCTTCCCTACGCTGTGTTTGTTGCTCTTTAATACTTCCCATTTCACAACTACATGGATTGCATATGAATTGATTTCATGCTGAACATCACAAAAAAAAAATTAATTTGGGTCTATTTACTCAAATCAATACATTAAATTTCCCGACTATTTCACTAACTGTTGTGCGACTGGGCTGCTCTGTTTCATTTTTCCTCGTACTCACCCGTTGTAGTGATCCCAGAGAACACCCAACACTGTCCATATGACACGGGCGTTCCATTGGTGGAGTGGTACTTCCTCAGGATCTCCACGCTGCTGCTCCACGCCGAAGGAGAGACTCCATCAGAGTAATTCCCAGACCAGTTCCCCACCAGAACCCCAAAGTCATCCTGAGCGTTTATCTGAAAAGAGGACGGTGACGCGGTCAATTAAAAATCACTGCTCTCATTTACAAATTAAAGTGATAATTTCCCAAGCAGAACATGATTAGGGCCGTAGCCACTAATGAAAACACTGAGGTCACGTCCTCTGCAATGTTCCTGGAAAATTTGTTTTGTTTTTAGTAACCTGAGGATAGCTATACACATGGAGGGTATTTCATCCTTTTGGCAGAATGTTTCTAATCAAAATATTTAAAGGTGTCAAATGCGAGATTGGGAGCATTGCTACGGGGAATGAGAATCGCGAAGCATTATGGGGCGTGCTGCCACTTTTGAAAGGTAGCGTACGGATACTGTACATTTAATCTACCGGTATCTTGCTAAATGAAACCCATAACGTTAGCCTACCTTTGTGTCTAACTGTATACTATATATACTACAGTTCGGCTTTTAAATAATGTTCACTGTGCAGTGTTTTGTGTTATCTTTTGACACTTACAGCCAGCTGTGTCAACAAAGCACAGAGAAGCTCTGATTACAACACACACAGAGGGAGAGTGACTTCATTCTCTGCTCAGGTAGGCATTACTCCTCTATATCTTTACATAGACAATAGTTGTCTGCTGCTATTAATGCTCTGGATATCATCTAGAGAACTTTTAAATTTGACTACTTTTAAACCAACAAATAAATTCTATTTTCCCATCATGATTTTTTCCTGGCAGTGAGAAGACGGCTTTGAAACAGCATTTCGTGTTGGGAAACATAGATTTACCGAAATACAATCGACAGGTTAACTGAATAAATGAAATAGGCTATGAGCAGCGGGGGACTTGGACTCCTGACCTCAGTATTCCTAACATCCTGAGATAGTGTGATGTTAATATAAATCTAAACTCACCATTGCAGATATGACTCTAACCACATTGACGGGATCCCCTCGACCAGATGGAGGCATGTCGCTCTTCTCCAGGATAAACAGACACGCTTCCAGGACTCCCTCGTGAAACTGCAGCCAAAAAAAGCACATATCATCAGCAAAGGAAATTAGCAGCGTCCGGCGTTAGGGACGGGCCTGGGGGGTCCAGGCCCGTCCAGAAAGGTCACTGTGCCCCCTCAGCTGAATTCTCTCCTCACAAAAAAACTAAGTTATCTAGTTATCTGTAGCCTCCAGTACCTCCTCATTTCACTACAGAAACCATAATAAAGCCTGAGGAGTTACCTGTAGCCTCCAGTACCTCCTCATTTCACTACAGAAACCATAATAAGGCCTGAGGAGTTATATCTGTAGCCTACAGTACCTCCTCATTTCACTACAGAAACCATAATAAGGCCTGAGGAGTTATATCTGTAGCCTACAGTACCTCCTCATTTCACTACAAAAACCGTAAGAAGGCCTGAGGAGTTATCTGTGGCCTATAGTACCTCCTCATTTCACTATAGAAACCATAATAAGGCCTGAGGAGTTATCTGTGGCCTACAGTACCTCCTCATTTCACTATAGAAACCATAATAAGGCCTGAGGAGTTATCTGTGGCCTATAGTACCTCCTCATTTCACTATAGAAACCATAATAAGGCCTGAGGAGTTATCTGTGGCCTATAGTACCTCCTCATTTCACTACAAAAACCGTAAGAAGGCCTGAGGAGTTATCTGGGGCCTACAGTACCTCCTCATTTCACTACAGAAACCATAATAAAGTGGCAGGTGGCTGGAGAATATCGCTAGATAACAACCTACTTGCTGTTGGCTATATCGTATGTTATTTCCAGTAAATATCACAATATAAAACGTGTGTTTTCTGTTTAAAAAGTAGGCTACAAGCGTAGGAAGATAACAACTAACCCATCTTTGAAGTGGTTACGTCTCCAGCTGCAGTCTGATCTGGAGCACACAGCTGATATGTACGTGGTTTGTTTACATGATGTAACAGAAGTGCAGATTTAACGGATTCAGTGTGGACAGAGAGCGTCAGATGCGTGATGCAGCGCGATAGTCGGACGCTCGCATCCAGTTAGGACACGGTGTTAGTTTATAACCTGTTTTTGTGGACATAACAGCATGTGTATGCGTCTGTGCGAGCCTGTCAGTGACAGTATGTATACACCTCTCTGTCAGTTGATTACTTTCATGAAACATGGTAATGTTAAATATACACTTCATAAAGGCTATATGAGGTGAAAAAAAATGTCCCCCCCTGTCAAAACTGATTGCCCGTCCGCCCCTAACACTCTGGTGCCGACCCTGGAAATTAGTTAATTCAAATGGGGATTTCCATCATATTAGTGATTAAAATAGAAAGACATGTCTTACTATTAAAACATTAATAAACAATAACTACAATAATTTAGAAATATTACAAATTACAGATAAGATTTGCAGCTTCGACCATCCTTTATGCTTCACAGTATTTCACATTTGTGGACTGCTTTATGGCACAAAACAGGATTATGGTGCTGTCCTCTCAGTAGAAATGGAGGTAAAGTTGACAATGGCAGATGGTGGAAGACTGATAAGGCTACTAAAAAATAACTAAAAGCATGAACAACTGATAATTAATAAAGCCAAAAAAAAAAGAAGCAACAATTTTTCCATGAGAATGGACTGGAAAAGCTGCTGCTGGAAATACTCACTAGTGCACCAAATGTGTATCAATCCGCAGTTGAAAGTAGTCCCCAACAAATACACTGTTTTCTCCGGTTTGAGTAACGTTTAATAAAAACTACAATGCCCAGCTGTTTTAGAAAATGACTTTAAAAATAAAACTATATATTTGTGACCCTGTTTTAAAGATTTACATCTTCGGTAAGAACAAATGGGCGGAGTCGTGCCACAGACAATGATGTCATGATCATTCATGAACCATAAGTTCAGCACTTTTGAGTCACATCTTGTGTTGATAGTCCGTACCTGGCCAAAGTTCCACGTGCGGGCACCTATTTGTTTCTCTGTGCCGTAGTAAATCCTCCCGATGTCATTCAGAACGTACTCCTTTGTCTCCTCCTCGTCATCCAGGAACACCGCGTCCTCTGGAAAGACATGACAATAAATCTGGCTTTATAATAGTTTTTTAATAACCTACATTGTATACACTTAAGTTTTCCTACTTTTACATACAACTAAAGTTAGTCCTATTAAACCAGCCTTCACGGGAAATACAAGGAAAAACTTTTCTCGTAGAACTGTAGGGTTTGTTTTAATGATGCGGTCTCTAGTTATGTTTTTTGGCTTCCTCTCTGCTTGTGAGAAAAAGTTACCCAGAATCCATGCTTTTAATCACCTCTTCAGTGACTGAACCACTTAAGAATGTGATTTCTTTTCACAAATTCTGTGAAAGAATCCCCTAGGCCAGGAAACGGTTAGGAAACACAATGACTCCATGGACCTTGCAGAGGGGCCCATGTTCATTTATGGGAAGCAGTCTGTTTTGAATGAGATCAGCTGTAGAGACTTGGGCGTGCACCCCCCTGACATGAAATCACAAATCTGTGTCTTTGTTTTTCCTTAGCTGTTATCTCTTGCTGCTCCCACCACCACCGTGATTACCAGCAGTAAAAAGTATCAGAGTGTTCAAGATGGACATGAGAAAAATCAAGTGGAAGGAAGGGGTTTAACAAAGTCATGAGGGACGAATGAGAATAAGAGGGGAAGTTATGCTTTTATGCTTGGGAGGGAAAAGGGGGGGGAGGGTGAGCGGAGCGTAACAGAGTGTCTTGAGATTTTACAGGAGAAAGTAGAGGCTGAGGCTGACAGCGTCTGGCAGCTGTGATAATTACAGTTTTCATTTCTTCTTGCTGAATATTTCTACAATGTAGGAAGAAAAAAGGCACACAGGAGGATATGACAGAAGAGGAGGCTAGAAAACAGAGCAGCAGAGCAATGGAGTGAGGGGTCGGGTTCAACAGATAACAAGAAGAGAGCAGGACTGGGTGGGAGAAGCATATAAAAGCAGGAAATACACATGGAGGCTGTTAAAGCGAGGGAGAGGACAGGTTGTCACCAGCTGCAGGATTACTGCGAGCTCGCCCCCATGGCGGCGTTTTTGTTTTTTATACAGTAATTGTAGGATTTTGAATTTTATGAGCGCGAGGGAGAGATTGGTCTCGGGGAGAAGAGATTGAAAGAGGGAAGAGGAGATTGGGCTTGCAGCCAGAAGCAGCCACGGTGTAATGAAAGACAGAGCGTCATTTTTTATCAAATCCAGGTCCACAGTTTTTTTTTATTTTGCTGTGTTGCAAATGTATTTCTTTATGTCAAATATCCTGTGCGGATAGTTTGCTGTGCTCAGAATACTTAACTCAGCAGAATAAATAATGGACCTCATTTCCTAAGGCTTTATTAGCGTAATGATAAAATAATTAGCATGCATAATTTTACACTAGAATTACCACCTCACAGTTGTATACCTCCACCATCTAGTCAAGTTGCAGTTTTACATCCATGTCTGTCCAAATTGTCATCACTTTATCCTGTCAGGCATTTGTGTGAACTTGTCACAATTAGCATATGAATTCTTGAGTTATGTCCAAAGACAAAGAGGTAGAGGGGCAACAGATAAAAATCTTCCCTATAGGGCACCAGATTGGTCAGGGCCAGTTCGGCCTTTGACCACAAAAATCTAATCAGGTCATCCTCGATTCCAAGTGGACGTTTGTGCCAAATTTGAAGAAATTCAATCAAGGCGTTCCCGAGATATCACAAGAATGGGACGGACGTGAGGTCACGGTGACCCTGACCTTTGACCACCAAAATCAAATCAGTTCATCCTCGAGTACAAGTGGACAACTGTCCCAAATTTTAAAGAATTGCCTCCAGGCGTTCCTGATATATTGCGTTCACGAGAATCTCAGCTCTGCTCTTGCTCAGCTGGGTGTGTAAATAGGCAACAGTCTGCTAACATGTTAGCCATATTAACTTAAAAGGTGATAATATGTCAGTTGTGTTTACAGCTTGTTTCCGCTGCCCCCAAGTGGCCAAAGAAAATCAGTTTATGCATGTTTAACTAACAAATGGATCTCTTTTATCTATCTATTTAGAAATGAGAAAATACTGATGAACCCTCAGAAGTGTTTGATTTATGTATACTCAAAGGTTTAAAATCCTATCTTTATGTGCAAACATTTCATAAATGAGGTCATTGAAGGTCTGTTTCATCTTACACACAAACTGTTTTGGTCTCAAACTGAGTTCAACGCTGTGCTTAAATGACACGACCGAGTGAGCCAGCAATCTTGAATCACAGCCAGCAGGAGTTACGTAACTCTCTCACAGGGTCACGCTGCAGCTTTTTTGACGGACAGCAACACGCCCATGGATTGAGTTGGCCTTTCTAACCTATGTGTTACATTATACCAGGGCTACTCTCACAGATTAAAACAGACAGACTTTGTGCCATCAGAATGCAGAGGCTATTCGTAACACAGCAGCTCTGCTCTGGGAACACTTTCCCTGGTAATTGGGCTGTATCAGACAGTTCTCCTGCAAGTAAAATATTGATTTTTCTCAAGCTATTCCACCTCAAACTTAATAGTAAGCCAGATAATAATTCACTCCAGACATGTTACGCAACGCTGTCTGTCTTTTCTTCCTACATTTTTCTCCTCTTATCACATACGACTCCTCTTCTTTCCTTCCCCTCTTTCACATTCCTGCTCTGGATCTCTGTGTGAACCCGCTGCCCTGTTCACACCCGCTGCCAATCTTACCTTCACACCAAGGGTTGAAGAGCATGACAATGTTCTTGCTGGAGTCGTGAGTAGTTGCCGTCCCGTCCTTCGCAGAGCTAGTTGTCACCGTGAGCCCGTACAGGCCGATCACAGCGCTGGCTGGCGAGTTGACGGACAGCTTGATCTTGTTGCCGTTCTGCTCGACGATCTTGGCCTCCCAGCGTTCGTCCTCCAGGTGATCCACCAGTGGGATGATGACATGGGTGCCTTTGGCCACCAAGGGCAGGGGACCTACACCACAGAGGTTATAGGTTATATTATATAGAGTATTCATGAACAAAAGCCTGATGTATTACAATGCATTTCAGGCTATACTTTTAGGTGATGCAGTACAATATGGTTGTTGGATGTTGAAGGTTGATACCACTCATGCTAAATATGAAATTACAGCCTTGACACTGTTGCTTAGCTTAGCATAAAGACTGTAAAACAAAGTGAAAACAGCTAACCTTCCAACACCTCTAAAGCTCATTAATCAATAAGTTATTAACTTACTTACTTACTTACTTATTAATAAGTGTAAGAGTGACCTTTCTGGACAGAGCCAGGCTAGCTGTTTCCCCCTGCTTCCAGCCTTTGTGCTAAGCTAAGCTAACCATCTCGCCGTTAGCTATAGCTTCACATGTAACGGACAAACGTGGTATCAATCTTCTCATCTAACTCTTGACAAGAGACCGAATATGTTTCTGAAATATTGAGATTAATTGCGTGCAACTGCGTTGCTGTGAACAACTAGAGCTATACAAAAATATCTAACTAACAAAATTCCCTAGCAAAATCTTTTATATGAAAATAACAAATAAAGCTTAAAGGAGACATATCATGCTCATTTTCAGGTCCATACTTGTATTTCGGGTTTCTACTAGAGCATGTTTACATGTCTTAATGTTCAACACTTTATTTTTTCTCATACTGTCTGTCTGAATAAACCTGTATTCAACCTCTGTCTGGACGCTTCGTTTTAGCGCCTGTCTCTTTTAGTCCCGCCCCACAAAAAAGCAAAGTCTGCTCTGATTGGCTTGCGAGAAAAATATGGTACACCTTTGCAAAGGTAGTTCTCAAGCTGTGGGTGATATATTCTAATGAGCCTGCATGTGACATAGGAAGGGGAGCCAAATCTGATTGGCTTGTTGAATCACATGTTTTCTGATCTAAGCTGCCCATAAAAAAACTGACTGGGTTGTTTTATTTCACAGTTTGTGGGTTGGTAGGCTCTCCAGATACCCAAATGTATGCGCACAAGCTCACTGAAAAAGTGAGTTTTTAATGGTATGTCCCTTAAGATAAAAAGAAAACATAGCACAGCGTCTGCAATTCAGAGACACATTACGATATTTGAAGTGAATGACCTTTGAGGGCAGAACAACACAACTGAAGCATCAAGTGTGAATAAGATGGAAAACATCCACAGTTCATCTGCTACAGCATGCTCCTATATGTGTGTATATGCGCATAAACATGTACATTTCCGTGTGTGTGCAGTCAACAGTATCTTTGAATAACATTTTTGCTTTATATGTGCGAGTGAAAAGTCAAGTTGTGCAGCTTGACAAAGTGCTTTTCAATTCTTCAGATTCTCAGCTATCCTTGAGAAGTTTGGATTACATAAAGTTAGATAGCAGATGTAGCAGTGGACAGATCATTCATGTCACAGTAATTGTTAGTCTGTTCCCAGTGGGTGACACAACCATAGCAAACTGTAAACCACATATCTATCGCAGCCCTTCACCCAGTGGTGCATAGTTTGTCTGAGTAAACAACATTTGGGCTCTGGAGAGCCTCCCACACTGCACATACGCACACATCTCTGCAGAAAGCCAAGAACATTCGTGAGTGTTTTATTAGCTTAGATGTTCCCTTTTTTACTCAGCTTGATGTTTTGCTAAAGACCAACTACGAAAACAACTTTGTGCAAACTCTCTCTTTAAGAAAAAAGGGGTTATTTCAAAGAACCATTAGTGTGATTAAGACACATCGGATGCTTTCCTCTGAGCTATTTGCTTCGCGGTACCCTGCTGGGCTTTAGCTGCCATTTGCTGAAGCGAATATGGAGTTGATCAAGAAACCATTGTTCTCTATCCGACCGCAGCCAGGACTTCCTCTCTGACCTCTGAGGACATGTGCAAAAGGAAATCAATGAAAAACACTCTTTTTCTGCTGGGTCGACCTCACCTTTTATTGAAAATTGACTCTCTATTCAGCTTCCTAGTTGAACAAAATAACAGCTTAGGAAGCTACAGCGATACAAAGCCCCGCTCTTAGTGCAGCACTTAGAACCTTTTCCCCTGCAAATGCGGCCGTGAAAGCAGCGGTAACAGGAGCCTGTCGAATTCAGATGGCTTAGATAGTTATGTGCCGATTCTGTTTCACCCCCCACTCCTCCCATGTAACTATCTAAGCAGCGGGGTGACGGCAAATCACCTCTCTGTGGTGATGTAAGGGCCGTTTATTCCTAAGTGTGTAGTGAATCGTTGTAGTATGAGGCCGGTGAATACCAGAGCGAGGTGTACGGTGTCTTGTGGTCTGTCTGGAAGCCGTAAACACTCTGGGGTAGTGGATGGAATCCAAAACTTGTGGTGTTGCTATACGGTTGAACTGCTGCTCGATTTAAATGTGCTACGTGCGGCATTTCGCCCACATTTCCCATGCTTTGTTTTGAGTCGGTCGTTCATTCCTCAGCGTTTCACACGGGCTTGTAGCAACTACTGGTTAAAGGGGCACTCCATAATTTGTACACATCAGTTTATTTATCGTGGATAGTACTACTCAACTTGTGAAAGCTGTGTTGTATATATGTCTTCTGTGGCTTTAGAGCAGTGGTTCCCAATCCATTTATCGTATGATGTACAACCACAACCCTGTCAGATAAATTCAATCATCAACGCTACCCATCATGTTCCAAATGGGTTCTATTTCAACCATTTATCCATTGCTTTTAGCTATCTGTTTTAACTGTTTATTAGGGCTGTCAAAGTTAGCGCGATAATAACGCTTTAACACAAATTTGTTTTAACGCCACTAATTTATTTAACGCATTAGCGCAACTTGTAATTTTTTGGTTGCAGCAGGCTCAGTTATAAAGCTGTAGTGAAGATGAGAGGACTGGTTCTAACAGAGAGTCTAAGTTACAAACTTGGGGTTTGAGATGGAAAGAAGTGGGCATTTACCAGGCAGGTATTGTCTAACTAAAGGCTTGTGAGTTGCATTATGGGAATTGTAGGATCCAGTTTTTGGAGCTTGACCCACACAAGGGACTAAAAGTCAGGATTTCTTGGCCGCTGTTGCTTCGAGTTTGTTCATTCTTTTTTTAATCTGTGTCTTGTGATTCCCCCAAATTTAAGAAAGTGCAATGCTAAATTGCTTGAGTGGCCCTTTAAGTTTTAGCAATATATTTTGCTTTATTGTTGTGCTTTTCTTAATGTCTCAGCTTTTAATCCTTTTTCCCTGCCGCCCATTTTGGGCCATCTGGGTGCATTTTTCTGCCTTAGGCAATATGATGCGACCCACTACGATATGATATGTTTTTTAACCCCTAAACCATGCACTGCCCCAGCTGCTGTACTCGCCTAAATACCGCTGATAATGATCATACTGATGATATTGCTTTATCATAAAAATCATAGATTCTGTTTGAAGGTATGAGGACACACGCACAGACACTATCCATCTGTTTCATACCTGTTTTCAGGTCCAGATGCATCTTGTCATTGTCAGCATTGAAGGACCTATTGAGCTCCAGCTCCATCTGGAAGGTCTGTCCTCTGCGGATGATCAGCTCGTCCCCCTGATACAAGTCGGTGTGGTGCTCCTGTCTGTTCTGACCCGTCTTGGAGCTCAGCAGGTCAACAGAACTCACCGACAACTTTATTTCTGAGAGAGGAAGGTCTGACATGAAATATAACACTTCTATCAACATGATATGTGCAACATGCAAAAATAGTCGTTTAACTAAACTCAGATCTTACAATTTAATACCACAATTTACACCATAAGTCAGTGACATTACCTTCCATTTCTTTTGCCTCTCCATTCTCAGGCTTGGGCTTTGCGGGCTCCGGGGTCGGGGCCGGGGGTTTGACAAATTCCACCTTATCTGTAACATCATAGGTGCTGTTCTGGCGCTTACAGCAGCACGGACACATCTTCCTGAACCAGCAGCGACAGCCTCCCTCCTCCTGTTTCTTCTCCCCCTCTTTGTGAATGGTCCGCTCCACCCTGGTGGGTGGGGCCGCTCCGGGGAAACGCCCCACATCTGACGTTCCTCTCCCTGTCAACCGTTCACCTGGCATTCTAGGAGACATTTTAGAAAAAAATGCTATTTCAATTGCAGATACCAATCATCATATTAAGCAATTACTTTGTTATGGTACATAATTAAGACAAACTCCTGAAATTAAGACATGTGTGTAAATTACCAATTGAGAGGTCTAAATGGAAACGCAAATTTGTGAGTTTTTTCTCATAAATTTACGACTTTAATCTCAGATATTCTGAGTTTTTTCTCGGAATATTACCCCCCTCCCCCAGCTCCGTAATAATTATTCTTTTTCACTACAATGGCCCTAATACGCTGTCCTTTTAGTCGACTTGTGACCAATCAGATTTACTTTGGGGCCCAGTTGGGGGCCTCAACCCCCATGTTGTGAACTGCTGCACTAGTAGTTTTTAATCAATGCAAATAGTTTGGGTTTTATTTGACCAAGTTTTGAAATATTTGCCTCTGAATAATCCCCAGACCTCGCTGTAAACGAAGATCTTTCTGCAAAGAGATGTTGCTGTTGAATTAAAAAAAAAAAAGATGATGTGAGCGCCAAAAACAAAATTCCTTTCATTTGATTGTATTGTGGCGAGAGCACAAATCTCAGCGAGGGACAAATAAAACCAAACTATGTCCAACAACTTGACAAAAGCTTCAACAACGTCGTACAGTAAACAGAAAGACATAATGTTCACACTGTAGAGGTCATTGGCAGTGTGCTACAGTACATTTCATTCCACCGAGATTTGTATTCATAACAGTGTGATTAACGAAACATTCGTCCAGTTCCTCCTCTCCTTTTCTTTTATCTCTCCCCATCATGAAACAGCAAATTCACTTTTTCTTTTTACTTTTTTCCCACAATTTCCACATTCCAGACTTGAACTCTTTCCTCGGTCGCCAGGCTTTCTCAACGCATTCTGGGGTATTCAGCCTTTCGTCCTTGTCGGCTGCACTCCCTGAGCAATCTAACATACCTCCTACAAGCAGCTGGATCCCATCTGATTCACCTCAGCTGTGAATGTAGTTTGTGTGTGTAGGCTGTATCTCTGAGTGTGCACATACACTGCGGATGTAGGTGTCCGGTACTGTATATCATACGAACATTTATCACACTGTCACATCCCCACCCTCATGCAGTGCACCAATAATCACAACGGAATTAGATCATTTGTCACATTGAAGATACGCCGGTCCTCCCTGCCCATCCTCAGATTTTGAAATCAGGTTCACACACACACACACACACACACACACACACCAAACGTCAACATTAGGAAAGTGAAACTAAAAGTGTTTACTATAGAATGAAAGGAGGAAGGAGGGGGGACTTTCCCTCTTATCCTCTTCTTTCCTTCCCTTTTCCTCGCCATCTGTAACTTCTCAATCTAAACATAAAAACCACACAGGGCTGTGGTGCTGTAATCTATATTACCCTTACCATTAAAGCACCATTAGAGTTTTGTTAGCTCTTGTAAAACACCCATAAACTGTAATGAGATTCAGTAATGCACATAGTCAGGAGAAATGCATTGTTTTTAATTAAACATGTGTTAGGAGATGGTTGGTTTATATCCCCGTCCCCCTTCCCCTGTGAAACTTTCCATGCTAGTACAACACCTATAGAGTTCATGATAATAGGGGCAGATTTACCCCTCCAAATTCTTAGTAATATTTGAAAGAAAGGGTCTGCGATTTCACACAGAGGTACACAAAAGCAGGATTGATTGTTCTAATTAACGCTAAATCTGTGAGTTAGTTACAAACTGCGTCTCCGGCTGACTTCTTTAATGTTTCCAGCTAACTAATTTCAAAACAAGACTTGTGTAAAAGGGCCTTAAATATGTGCTTGATGGCTATTTGCATGACATTATGCTAAAAGACTGAGGCTAAAGCTAACCAGATTTGGCTGGGGTTACTTGGAAGCAATATTTTTTTTCCGCCCAACTGATTGGCTTACCCTAATATTCTTACCCTAACCCTAACCAGTCTCACACCTCGTGCCTAAACCTAACCAATCCAATCAACGAAGGCAACAAGTACTAGCCAATCAGAGGCAGAGAAGGGCGGGTCATGACTTTGCCATACTAGCAAAGAAAAGTGCCTTACTGGAGTGTAAACTTCCCCAAATCCAATACAATAGTTTTTCCTACTATGGCGAAGGCATGACCCACCCTACTCTTCCTCTGATTGTCTTACCTTGATATTCTTACCTTAACCTTAACCACAACTAACCCAACCAACGAAGGCAACAAGTAGGCTGCTAGCCAATCAGAGGCAAAGTAGGGCGGGTCACATCTTCGCCATAGCAGGATTCGTAACGTTAGCTAAACTCTTGAAATAGGAGCACCTTGGCACACAGTGCACGTTCTGTTCAGTTCCAGACCTGTACAATGATTTTTCTAAAGTACACTGTAACCCTAAAAAATAATGTAGTTAGCTAATATAGGCTATGCTAATTGGCTTTGGAGGTAACGCTAGGCTATTGTGGTCATGTGTACAAGGTAACCCCCAAGTTGCAAAACTCTTTACGAGATGGTTAGGCGTTGACCTCGAATGGCTAACGTTAGGATAGGTCGTCGGGCAGCAAGTCTCGCGAGAGTTTTCGCATGATCTCGCCACTTGGGTGTTACCTTCTAGACACGACCTACTATTGTATGTAGTAAGCACTGTGCAAGCTGACGTTTGCTGCTGATGTTGGAGCAGATAAACACACTGCTATTCCTAGTTGGTGGTGCAGCTAGAACTGGATAATTGCAATTTACCAAAAGGTAATTTAGTATCTGTGCACATCTACTTAGCTCTCTGCATATCACAATGTGTCTCATTATGTTGTCTTTTTTTTCAACTTTAGCATTCTGCTTGCAAAGTAAGCTGAAGTAAGGAAAGCTAAAAAATTGAGGCTGCACAGCTGATAAAAGGTGTCATCTAAAGAAAGTTACAGCACATATTTCAGCAGTGAGAGTCTTTGATAAAGTGCTGCTACTTTTCTATTGATTTCATGGTTAAATATTTGCATGGGACAGGCATATCAAACAGGCTGAGCACTGTGGTTTTGTGGAAAAAAAAGAAAGAGGCAGTGATAGTGAAGTTATGTGATGTAGTTCAAAGGGCAAACAGCTGAGGATGAGGTGGTAGGGAGGGGCTCCTCAGAAATCCATGTGTAAGTATAGAATGTGTGCGTGTGTGTGTGTGTGTGTGTGTGTGTGTGTGTGTGTGTGTGCGTGTTTGTGTGTGTGTGTGTGTGTGTGTGTGTGTGTGTGTGTGGGTGGGTGTGTGTGCGTGTGGACCATCTGTACGCTTGTAGGATATTATGGTTACTTCTGATTTTTCAACTCCTTCACTTCCTGAGTTCATCTGCCAGTCAGATGACACTCCCCTCCCTTCAACTGTTTCCAAATCCTCTAAATATTTGGCAAAAACATTCATAATCATTGTGACTGACACAATGGATGGAGTCAGATGTGTGTGTTGCAACACGACCTCCACCCAAAGATGAAGTCACGCTCACCTCCCCGTTCTGTGCTGCCTCCGCTCCATCCATCTCTAATTTTAGTAAAAAGGAAACCAACATTAAAGTGAAGTGAAAAGCATGACAGGATTCACGCTTTTTGGTTAGCAATTCCTTTTTCCCTCCTCACTCAGACAACTGGCGACTAAATATTTGGGGTGCTGATACAATTATAATTGGCCAAATAATACTGCATATATGGGCTATTTTCAAATCTAACAACTGAGCAAAAGCTTTTCCAGGCTGTTTTCTTAGTAATTTGTGTCTTCACAGGGTTTAATAAAGCCAAGTTATCTCACAACTGCACCTTAGGTGGTCTAAAATTGCCCAATTAGAGTCATCCACTCAACCCCCTAAAACCATGAAAAGCCATTCCACAAGCCTAATTTTTTGGCCGCTCTTCCCTCACACTTTAATGCACAAATTTAAATGGATTTATAATACGGCCACCAGCCGAGCTTGAAAACAAGTGTTACTTCTTCATCTTTTCTCCTCCCCGCTGCCTATCATGTATCACTTCTTCTTCCATTGTGCCGTGCCCTCCGCTCCCTCTGCAGCCCTGCAGCCCTGCACTTCTCTTCAGTCAGGTTTGTGTTGGCACGCCAGTACTCTCTGGTATGCCAACTGGCCCCCTGAGATAAGCGCTTCAAGGCAACAACACCAGCTTTAAATGGCCGGGCTTGTTTGTCTGGTGATATTGGTCAACACAGTCTCACGGTTTGTGAAATAGTCACGAAAAAAAATGTATTTAATTTGTGTACATGGACACGAATTTACCTTTTTTTTCGTGATGCCCAGCACGACTTTCAACAACAAATTTTGTGCTTTTTCCTACGAATGTCCAGCAACACGTGACACACCTGTCAATTTCCGCTCCAGTCTTTTCAAAATAAAACAACTTAGTTTAGGAATAGATCGACTTGGTAAGGCTTAAGAAACAAAACTACTTAGTTAGGTTTAGGAATAGATCGACTTGGTAAGGCTTAAGCAACAAAACTAATTAGTTAAGTTTAGGAATAGATCGACTTGGTAAGGCTTAAGTAACAAAACTACTTAATTAGGTTTAGGAAAAGATCAACTTGGTAAGGCTTAAGCAACAAAACTTCTTAGTTAGGTTTTTGGAAAAGATCGCGGTTTGGGTTAAAATAACTCCGGAAGTGCTGTAACTTAAGGACAGATGTTACATGACAAATAAACATTGACTTTTGGTTTCACACGGGGTACGAACACTGGTCTCCTGGGTGAAAGTCTGGTGTTTTTTGACCCACCCATCCACCTCGACCTCCTCCCTACGTGGCCGTTCTTTATACTTCTCATACATTTTTGTGAAAAGGTGAAATTCGTGTCTATGTTCTCGAATTAATACATTCAATTTTGTGACTATTTCACAAACTGCTATGCGACTGGGCTGTATTGGTCCCATGATGTAAAATTTATTTATTTATTAAATTAAAAAAATATATGTCATAGCACAGTAAAAGCCTGGAATGCCATCACATGTAGAAAAAAAAACCAAACAAGAAATGGTTTGAATCTCCGACACTCTGCACATCCTTCAAGGTCTCTGAGAGAAGAAAAGGGAATCAGCTGCAGCTGGTTGGCCACCAACCAACCAAACAAGGCTGCTGATGGCATGAAAATACCTCTCAGCTAATTGACTGTTCTTTACTGAATAATGGAAAATGCTTTTAAAAACAACTTTGTGGAGATTGGAAGGCCTCCATCTGATCAACTACTGGAAACCGATCAAGGGAACTGATTTTGGGATTTTTGTTGCAACAAAAGTTCAACAAGTTCAGGGCTTAACTTCACCCAGAGAGCTGCAAGACCAGGAGAAAAATAAAGTTTAAGTTCATTAAAGGCAAGAAAATAGGCTATTATGAAGGGAGTAAAAGCATTTTTATTGCTCTATATTATTTTGGTGTGGTCTGTCCTTTTATAAATGTGCTTAAATGTCTCTTTCTGTCTTTATGTGAGCCTCCCTCTCTGTGGAGGATCATCCTATAAACCTCAATAATAAGAAGAGAGGCTTTATCTGCTCTAAAAGAAGAAACCGTTAGGTCACGCGCAACTTAACATCTCTCTTATAAGAAAAAAAAAGAGCAGGAGTGAAAATCTTACTTTATCTGTGTGGATTCTTCTCTGGATCAGCTGGATGAATCCTCTGCTTCGTCCCCAGTAATTATCTCTCAGCGTCAAAACTTTTTGGAAAGTTTGTTTTCTATTTTCACTCCGCTGCAGTCTTCAATCAGAATACTTCTAATATGTCTGTCCTGGTTTGTACTGCACGGTACTTTTAAGCTGACACACACCCCTCTTCCTCTCGGTTCAGCCCACCCAGACCCCACCCAGTATGGACCGAAGTTACCCAACAGGAGGTCCTGCTGAGAATTGAGCGCGTTTTTGGAACGCGCTGCGTAAAAGTGCGCACGTAGTCGGTCGGATCCATGATGAGTAGCGCACACAGACACACACACACACATACGTCACACCCACAAGGAGAGGGAGACTGAGGGGAGAAAGTTTGTTACGCAATGTTCAAGTATTCTTTACTTTTCCAGTACAGGAAGGGAGTGGAGGCAGACAGACAGTCAGAGGAGGAGGAGGGCTGGAAGATAAGTATGGTGAGTCCTGATGTAACCACCCACTAAAACCAGTAAATCAGAGGGAGTAACTACAATCTATACTCTGCACCATAAAGCCAATAATCATAATATCAAAAAAATTCAGTCAGAAAAAAAAGAATAAAATTAGATAGTTGGCAGTGGCAGTGTAAATTTCAGCCTTTAAAGATGGGTATACTATTATTGCCATATCATATAAAATGTTGTATATTCTGTCAATCGATTAAAACATTTAATTGCAATTTATCACATAATTGTCCATAGTTAATCATGATTAATTGCAAATTAATCGCACATTTTTTATCTGTTCAAAATGTACCTTAAAGGGAGATTTGTCAAGTATTTAATATTCTTATCAACATGGGAGTGGGCAAATATGCTTGCTTTATGCAAATGTATGTATATATTTATTATTGGAAATCAATTAACAACACAAAACAATGACAGATATTGTCCAGAAACCTCACAGGTACTGCATTTAGCATTAAAAATATGCTCAAATCATAACATGGCAACAACAGCTGTCAGTGTGCTGAAAACTGCATGTGATTATCATAAAGCGGGCATGTCTGTAAAGGGGAGACTCGTGGGTACCCATAGAACCCATTTTCATTCACATATCTTGAGGTCAGAGGTCAAGGGACCCCTTTGAAAATGGCCATGACACCTTTTCTTTGCCAAAATTTAGCGCAAGTTTGTAGCGATATTTAGCCTCCTTCGCGACAAGCTAGTATGACACGGTTGGTACCAATGGATTCTTTAGGTTTTCAAGTTGCATATGATGCCAATATCTTTAAAAGCTTTAAAACTGAGCCCACTACAACCTCCGAAAGATCAATTTGCGTTAATACGTTATCGCATTATCTTTGACGGTCCTAATATTTAGACCACAAACATAAGGCATATGTTGTAACCACCAAAATAAACCAAAACCACAGTTTGAATTATATGTGGATGATTCAAGGTTGAAACTCCTCTATAGGAAATCCCCTTGTGTCAATGTTGTCACTAAAACATTACAGGACGTTTAACTTCTCCTACACACTTTCAGTTCTCCTCTGTTGGTCAGTTGACAGAGAAACTCCCACTCTAAGTTTAACCCATCTGATCACAAGGCTAAAAAAAGACCAACTTAAAATCATAGGAACAGAATCAAACATTTAGAAGATGGCCAGGGCATGTGTTTGCTATTGAATATTGTACTTTTCACTCCAAAGCATCTACTCAGCAAAAAGCACTAAATGACGTATTTATCCCGAGGCCTTTTGTCTCATAGATTCCCGGTCTTCCAAAGTGCCAGCAGCCAATGAGAGCAGACCTAGTGAATGACTAAAGTGTACCATAACTTTGTGGTTTTACAGGAGATCGTAATGAAGTCATACAGTACGTAATACATGGTGATGATGATTTCTATGGGGAGAGCTGAAGATACCTGTCTAAACTTGCCTTCCTCTGTCAGTCAGCGTTAAATGGTTACATCATGCAATGCTGACGCGCTGATGATGCTGATGCAGGTATGTTTAACTTTTTAGTTTAATGTGTTAGCATGCTAACATTTGATAATTGGCGCTAAACACAAGGAACAGCTGAAGCTGATGTAATATGGCTATCAGGCATTTGTTCATAAACACAAGTATTGGACAAACTGAAATTTTGATCTGATGGTGGCGCTAAATGAAAAGTCAGAAGATCACCAAAGTCAGAATAATTTAATCTCTAGGAACTTTGAATACCTGTTGAACATTTCACAGCAATTCATCCAATAGCTCTCAAGATCTCATCTCATCTCATCTTTAACCGCTTATCCGGGGTCGGGTTGCGGGGGCAACAGCTGCAGCGGGGGACCCCAAACTTCCCTTTCCCGGGCCACATTAACCAGCACTGACTGGGGGGATCCCGAGGCGTTCCCAGGCCAGTGTGGAGATATAATCTCTCCACCTAGTCCTGGGTCTTCCCCGTGGTCTCCTCCCAGCTGGTCGTGCCTGGAACATCTCCCTAGGGAGGCGTCCAAGGGGTATCCTTACCAGATGCCCGAACCACCTCAGCTGGCTCCTTTCTCTCAACATATTTCACTCAAAACCAAAGTTGTCAACCTCATGGTGGCTCAGGAGGAATAAGTAATGGGATCACAAAGTCACTAGGATACATCATGTGGGGACCATGAGCCTCTCCAAATGGCATGGCAATCAATCCATCCAGTAGTTGTCAAGATATTTCATTGAATCAGTGAAAACTTGACCTCATGGTGGCGCTAAAAAACATCAGGGGATCACCCAAATCTTTGTCTGTACAAAAGTTCTTGGCAATCCATTCAATAGGTTTTGAGATATTTCAGTCAGGACCAAAGTGGTGGACCTTGTCATCCATGGAGCCATGCCACTAACATGACTAAAAACCCTACATATGTATAAAAAATAGCAAAACAATGATTAGATTGACTGTATTTGTACTGCATGTGTGCTAAGACGTGTTTTGAGTGCTGGGTGGCGATTTATTCAGCAGATAAGAAACCGTTGTTCATTGTGGTGGTATTGGATTAAACATTACAGTATCTTCTGCCACATAGCAGGGGGTTGAGGGTCAAACAATCTGGGTTAGGGTTGGGGAGAATCCTTTAGGCAAGTATG
This sequence comes from Hozukius guyotensis, assembly GCA_916700995.1. NCBI lineage: Eukaryota > Metazoa > Chordata > Actinopteri > Perciformes > Sebastidae > Hozukius > Hozukius guyotensis. The sequence continues at coordinate 26,380 of CAKALU010035099.1, forward strand.
CCAAGGACACCACTAAAAGTTTTTAAACATATGGCACAGGCGTACTTTATTTGATATATGCAAGATAATATAAAGGATTGTTAGACTGTAAAATTTGGTTAGACACTGATTTATGTTATCTACTATTCTAATAGTATATTCATTTAAGTTCAAAGTTTCAAATGATCCCCATCTGTAGATATGCAGTTTTTTAATAATACACACAGCAGCACAATTTAATAATTTATAGCATTATTATTCTGCGGACCCCCTGACAGAGTGCAATGGTACCCTGGGGGTCCCCGGACCACACTTTGTGGATCAGTTGTCTAAGAATAGTTATTAGGTTTATAAATGGTATTGTAATCGCCCAGTGGCTTTTTTTCTTGTCAGTCCTTTTGACATGTCACAACAAGAAAAGCACTGGGATAATTAATCACATTAATGATAGCTAAATACCTTTCAAGTGTGCCAGTTCCAGGCTATTGTGTGTTGTGTATGGAGGCTCACTAGAATGGCTTATTGGAGGCGTTTAAATGGAACACAACTATTGTTAATGTTATTAGTTACACCTGTGATTTTCCTGCTATAGCAAGTCAAAATATCTGCTATAAAATTTTTAACAAACCTCTTCATAAGAGAAAAGCAATAAGGTAACCTTAAGGAATTTATTTATGAATTTGCTACACTTGTAAAAATGATTTTTCTCTAAGAATTGTAGCTCAGAGCCATACATTATGTTTTTGTCACGACTATTTGTGTTTTGAAAAATGCACACCATTTACCACCCTTATTGTTCATCTTGTTCGCTTGACACCGGTGTGATAAATGACACGGACAACGTTTGCGGCATTCGGCAGAGCGGTGGGCGTGAGAGGAAACACAAAGGTGACTTGGGTTCGCTGAGTATCTGAGCATAACAGATGGGACCGGGTCCTGGCTCTCACACTGTACGTGGGAAACCAAACAGCCAGCAGCGGGCCAAAGGAAACTTCCTGACTGTGTGAGACACATTGGGAATTGGTACGAAATGTGGGTTTTTTTTGTGTTATATACAATTTTACTGAGTGAAAAACACAATAAAGGAATCAATTTGTGGTTGTTCATTGTAAGTGGAGAGAATATGAGCACCACTGCTCTGCAAACATACAGTACAGCAGGATTGCCCCCGTGTCAAGGAGTGTCAGCGAGAATATTTTTGGTATGCGCTGTATTGACACGTCTCTGTTAAATAATAACCAAGTTCCTCTGACCTTTTCTGAACTTGTGAGGATCAAAAAAGGCACACAGAGCCACAACACACACTACTAAATGATCTGTTTTACATAAAAAAATAGCCAGATAAAAAAGAATGCAGTGGATGAAAAACAGTGCAAACTGAATGTCCATATGGTGGACATAAAAGGAATAGTTTGACATTTTGCTAAATGTAAATGCTGAGACTGGCAGCAGGTTGAAACAGCAAGCTTGGCTCTGTCTGAAGATAAACACATCTGCCTATCATGGGGTTGCCAATTTCCTGAAATGGAAATTAGGAACGGGAGGGGTGGGTTGGACTATATGACCTTAGACTGAGGAGCTCTGACTACTGCGGACGTTTAACAAATATATGATTATTGCATTAATGTCCAAAACGATGGGTATACACCTGCATTACGCTTTAGTAGAAGACGAAGGCATAACATAACAGATAAAATGCCCACATAGGCTAGCCTACTTGGTTGTGGGAAGTCCTATCCATACCATACATGATCACATTTACCGGACATGTAAGGCTTAGAGAAGCAAACACACAAACCTGAATTTGATCAGTTTTGTATTTCTGAACAAATGATTTATCAGTTGCTCTGCCTCTCTGCTCCAAAGCCACTGCTCTCGCTATTAAAACAAATCCTGAGCATGTCTGCTTCACTCTCTCCTCTGTGTGCAGCCTATTACAAGCAAAGCTCGGTGTTTTCTGAACACATTTTAGAGAGGAAATATGTTCCTTCCCGAAAAGTATTGAATAATTTACCAAGAGCAGACCAGAATTTAATCATTTATGACTGCTTTCCATACTTTTTCTAATCCCACAAGCGTTTTACTCTCTCCAGAGCATATTGTCTGTGCAAAACATTGTGATTTTTTTTTACTTATATTGTGTTGTAGTTCCATTTGAGCAATCCTCATTTCGACTATCTAACAGGACCAAGAGTCAACAGCCTTTTTATAGCAGCTCGGTGTTTTGGCTTCAGCATGCTAACTGAATGACTGAATGTTAAGCAGGTATAGGGGATGGGAATTGCGGAGCATTCTGGGGCGTGCCGCCATTTTTGGAGAGTAGCGTACGGAGCTACGGTAGACTGTCATTATCTGTCAGCGGTCAATTCATCATGTCATCTGTCAATCATTCACTAATCAACACCACTTTTATGATTTTTGAAGTGTAAATGAAATCGCCAGAAGTAAAAAGCTAACGTTAGTCTATAAACGGACTACACCATGGTCGCATGAGCGCGAGTATACACAACGAGGTGTGATGACGTTTAGTAGTCTTATTTAGCCACTTGTTAGCAACTGCCTTTTTTAAGACACGTAAAAGCTTCAAAATTCACAAGTGGGGTATTTTCTCACGCATTTTATGGTGTAGAACAAAACATTAAAATCTCTTAAACTTATAACCATAGACTTTATTTCAGGCATCTAACTAAAAAAAACCATTCAAAAAACCCATTGACTTCCAGACGAGGGAACCGGAAGTGCTAAAGTGCTAACTAATTTCTAGATTTTACGACTCATTCCTGTAGCACTCTATAGCTAATGTGTAGGTCACTAGGTTCACCATCTTAGTTTGTGATTTTAGCATGCTAACATTTGCTAATTATCACTAAACACAAAGTAAACTTTGATCTGGTATTATTAAAGTTATTATTATTACATTCGTCCTGAGGGGAGACATGAATATCTGTACCAAATTCAATGGCAATCATATAAAATTTTTGAGATATTTCAGTCTGGAACAAAGTGATGGACCAACCGACCAGCAGATTGACATCCCTAGAAAACATGGAAATCCTCTGCTGCCTTTTATCTCCATCTTATTCTTTGTAATCTTTGTAGATCTAATAAATCACTTTTACCTGGATAGTGACATAGGATAAGTGCAGTTTACCTATGGAAAGTACTGCACGTACTTCCGATCAGAAATGACAACATCTCAAGTTGCCTCACCTCTGATTCATTTAACTACACGCCCAAACACAGACTGTAGGCAGGGGTATGTCACTTTCCAGAGGAAGTATAATGCTGTCATTACTGTCACAAAGGGGGACACTAGTGCCATTATTTTGCAAATCAAAAGCAAGTCATAGGTCCAAAGTCCTGAACTTAAGATTTTGACCAAAGACAAAAGGAGAGAAGAGGTGCATGTAACTATTTTTATTAAAGAATAAAATTGAATGAGCACTTTGGGCCAAAATTCTTCTTGTACATACTGGAATACAGTATATCTATTAACCGTGAAAATAAACATGTTTTCATACAGTAAGGATACCAACAAAAACTCTCATTATATAATCACTCTTTTTTTTCTACACACTTCTCCGGCACTTAAATTAAATGCTGCCATAATTTTTCAATTATGCATTAGAAGGCTCAAAACAAATGCTGATGATGACCTTCGAATGGGTTTACAAATTGAAAATGTCTGTCTATTTTCTACTGAGCATACAGCTGTCACCCACCAAGGTTCTTCTGCTTTGTGTTTGAGGAAGGTAAAAGGTCTTTCATGTCAAAAAGCCCTCATAAAGTCACAAGTCACTGGTGTTGTTGGATTGCAAGTCTTTCTTTGATTAAGTCACATGCCAGCCTTGGCTTCCAGTCCACACGTCTTACTACCTACAGGTTTTGGGTGAGCGTGGTAATTGAATCCTTCTACCAGGAGAGTAACCATGCTGCCCTCTGGTGGTTACAACCAAAGCTCACTGCACTTTATGACATTACAATTAAGATACTGCATAAAACCAATGATTACGTTTTGACATGTGGACAACATGCAATTACATGCATGTTTAAACACAAGACAGTTTGCAGTATTAAATAACAAATAATCATTATGTGAATCACTGTGCACATATCAGCAGCAGAAATGCAAATATTGCAGCACTAGAAAGAATGTTCATGTTCAATATTGTACATCGGTGTTAATTTACTAAAAGCAATAGTGCAGGTTAAGTTTATGTGTTTAGGAAGGCCTATTTCCAACTGGGACATAATGGTCTTTTCAAGAGGGACATTGTAGGCTAGGTCACAAGGGAAGCAACACTATAGCTGCATATATAGGCTATTTTTAGTAGCATTTAAAAACGATCACTATTTGTGTGGTTGCATATTTAACAAATCATATTTTTTTTTATTCAGAGAACTTTGTAGTAGACGTAGTTATAAACATTTATCAGATCAAACTGAGTTCGGTGCAGGCAAGCTGATAAAATATTAAACTGGTGGCCTACTTTTTTATTATTTTCAAAGGGCATAATTAGGCGATGTAAACTATTATCATAATAATATTAAGGGGATGTTATGATGGTATTATTTGTGTCTTTCTGATGAATGTGGACAACTTATATGTGCCCCAAAATTACATGGAAAACAAATGTATACATAAATGACCGTGATTAAATTAAATACATTTGAATTTTGCCCAAAAGGACAAGCAAGTCCCCCATTAAGTCAGAAGGCAGAGGGCGGTCCCAGTTTTTTTGGCAGATGAGATTTACATAATTAATTTGATTATTATCCTAGCAAAATATTATATACTGTACATAAAATGATATGGCTTAAAAGAATACCAACCTTTTTTTATTTTTAAAGATACTGATTTTAAAACATATTTGACCATGATTGATAACTTAAAACTTTCTAAATTTAAATTAAATAATAAAAAAAAATTTAATAAAACTTTCGAAAAATTCAAAATTGACTAAAACTATTAAATTGTTTAGACATTTTTAAATTTATTCCAATTGTTCCAATTGAATGCTTTTTGTTTGTTTGTTTTTTATTTATTATTATTATTATTATTATTATTATTATTATTATTATTCATCTTTTCCTTTCCTTACATTTTATTTGTTATATAATTTATTTTTATATTACTTTTATACTGTAAAATATTTTTGCAGAATTGTAATGAAAAATCTGAACCTGCAAATATATTATATTGAACTTTTGAAATAAAGTATTTAAAACTTTCTAAATTTAAATTAAATAAATAAAAAATAATAATAAAACTTTCGAAAAATTCTACATTGACTAAAACTATTAAATGGTTTAGACATTTTAAATTTATTCCAATTGTTTAACAGACCCCGAATGTTTTTTGTTTTGTTTATTTTTTATTGATTTTTATTGATTTATTTTTATTAATCTTTTCATTTCCTTACATTTTATTTGTTATATAATTTATTTGTATCTTATTTTCATACTGTAAAATGTTTTTGCAGAATTGTAATGAAAAATCTGAACCTGCGAATATATTATATTGAACTTTTGAAATAAAGTATTTAAAACTTTCTAAATTTAAATTAAATAAATAAAAAAAAATTAATAAAACTTTCGAAAAATTCTAAATTTACTAAAACTATTAAATTGTTTAGGCATTTTAAATTTATTCCAATTGTTTAACAGACCCAGAATGTTCTTTGTTTGTTTGTTTTTTATTTATTTTTATTTTTTATTTTTTATTAATCTTTTCCTTTCCTTACATTTTATTTGTTGTATAATTTATTTTATATTAATTTTATACTGTAAAATATTTTTGCAGAATTGTAATGAAAAATCTGAACCTGCGAATATATTATATTGAACTTTTCAAATAAAGTATTTAAAAAAAAAAAGGCAGGGGGTGCCGCTGAATACTACGTCATCACTCTGCGTCCACAACACACCGCCTCCGTCAGGTCTACACATCTCACACGTGAGTTATACTACATTTCGTTGCCTTCCATAAACTCTGTTTGTTTCGATTCATATTTGGCACGAATTAAGCTAAATGTCTCGTTTAAATGTCCTTGAACAATCTGTTAAAATGTCCACTTGTTTCGGAACATATGGAGCTAGTTTGTGTCTCAGTTCTCGTGCAGAGAGTTAGCATGGTGACTTTTAGCCAAACTCCTATTCCACAATATGTCAATATAACATGTCTTCACTTATCGGACACTTTATTGACGTCGTAAAACATTACTCATAACATTGTCTGAATCATTAGTAGCCAGAGGTAAATTCGGCATACATTGCTGTTAGTCAAACTCTCTTGTTCACATCTAATTTATAACTTTAGCCTCGCTAACATTGCAATTAATCACACACAACAGTCAGTACTGAGACACTCAACAGATACAGAGAAAACTCATTAGTTAGTCTCAGGGTTAATCTTACCTGTCCAATTAGCGTAGTTTCATTTATATTTATATTTAATTTTTATTTTTATTTATTTTTTTTCCTATTTCTTTTGTCATTTTTTATTATCAAACACAGACTGACGTTCAACTAATGAATAATTTAAAAAATAATTGTACTATTGCTACTAGCAGGGTCTGAAGTGACTAACTTTTTTCACTGCCTGTCACTGTGGCAGGTAAGTATTTTTTTTTGTCTGCTACTCAGAAATTTTACTTTATTGTCATCTATAGTGGTTATTTGCATAAAAACACACAATTCAAATGATTATGATTATTTTAATATTTGCTTTGATTAAAAAAAGTATTGGCAAGCTTTTGGGAAGTTAAACAGGTCATAATTCTCTCTCTAATATCTATTTTATATTGCTGTGAAAACATCTCCTTCAAACAACTGTATTTATTAAAGTTTCTCGCCAAAAAACATAATTTTATGAGATTTGAACACCTGTTTCTTTGGTCATTTTTTATTATCAAACACAGACTGACGTACAACTAATTAATAATATAAAAAATAATTTTACTATTGCTACCAGCAGGGTCTGAAATTAACTTTTTTCACTGTATTTTTTTTCTTTTAAATATGTTTATTGGGTTCTTATTTTCACAAACAACAATAAGAATAATAATAAAACAACAACAAACAAACAAACAAACACTGGTACAGCTCAGATCAAAAAATGTATATAGGAGTTCATAGGAAATAGTCCATAGTGCAGGGAAGTCACAGGGTATATGAGTTCATGTTCAAGAGACTCCTTGTGAGATAATGGAGGAGAGATCAGGTCCAATGTAATTCAGATAGGGCTGCCAAATATTGTGGAACTGATCTACTTTGGCATGTAGAATATTTGTAAGATATTCCAAAGGGACCATCTCAAATATGACTTTACGCCAGCCTTGAACAGAGGGTTTCTTATCAGTAATCCACTGTAATAATATATTTTTTCTAGCAGCACTTTCACTGTATTTCACTGTATACAAGTCTTTTTTTTTGTCTGTCATTCAGAAATTTGATCTGCTACTTTTGAAATCTATGCACTAAATGAAGGAATAACATTTTAGATCTGATGTAATTCAATGTTCTATATATTTTACACAAAAAAACATTAAATGCATGTTAAATTCCAGTGTTAGAATTACACCGTAGCTTCTGGGAGAGCCCTATTTTTCAGGGATGGGAGGGTACTGTACATAGTACTGTACTGTACTTTGTTATTGTCATCTATAGTGGTTATTTGCATAAAAACACACAATTCAAATGATTATGATCATTTAAATATTTGCTTTGATTAAAAAAAAGATCTTGGCAAGCTTTTGGGAAGTTAAACAGGTTATAATCCCCTCTCTAATATAAATTTTATATTGCTGTGAAAACATCTCCTTCAAACAACTGGATTTATTAAAGTTTCTCGCCAAAAAAATTTTTTTTACGAGATTACATTTGAACACATCATGATATGATTGTAATTGACCTTCACCCAATAGTCATCTTGACAGAGCAGAGCTTAAATGCCTCATAATAATAACTGCGTCATTGTGCATGCGTAACTGTCGGAGAGTATCAATACAGAGGGATCGATAGTCACGGAGGCATGAGATGCCAAGGAATCAGACAACTAAGAACCCGTTCTTAGTAACGGGTCTTAGAAGTGGTTCTCTATTCCCATCCCTAGAGTTTTTCCTGCCTGCCAAAGTGGCGGATGGCCTGACGATTTTACCCACCGCTGCCAACAATTTACCCGAATGTGGCAGGTGCTAATTTCAGACCCTGACTACTAGTATAGGTAAACAATACTACAGCTACGGTATCATATCGGTAATATTATTGCATAAAATACTTGTATTTGCATCAAAGCCCAACATTTTAGTAACATTAATGTTTGATAAAGATGTTCTGGTAAATGATTAAGGAAACCATCAAATCCTAATAATTACTCCATGTTTTCCCTTCATCTGTTCCCTGTTTTCATCCAGAATATCAAACTGAGCATCCTCTCTAACAAGACCAAGTCATTCTACTTGTAGTCTGTATGCTGGAAAAGGTCCAAGCTATGTTGACGAAAGCAGAAGAAAGGAAGCCACAGAAAGGGGGAGGAACGAAGAGGAGACACCCCGGGGAAGATGGAGATGGAGAAGGAGGGGAGAGGAAGAGGAGGGGTGGTGGTGAAGAAGGAGACGGAGGCAGGAAGCGTCTGGACGCCCTGAGTGTGGGCTATTTTCGCCGAGTTGGGGAAAGACTCGGTGAAGGCTTTGAAGATAATGAGGAGAGAGGTGAGAAGGATTATTTTTTTTGGACATCTGAGCAAGGGGGAGGGGACGGGGGGGCTGGAAGTTGATTAAAGTTGTGAATGTGCAGCAGAAAGGCATATAACACGGGTACACCATCATATTAGAACAGGAATCTGTGCTTTTGAACTGCATTATGTGGGGCAAATAAAATCAGAAAGTCATCCGATATCAGTATTGTTGGGGTGTGGAACGTCCCACTGCCAATGTGTCCAGTTGAAGTTTTATTAACTGTCAGATATATAATATAAAGCTGCCAAATATTTGCTGGGTTGTAAATTCATTCAACCTTCAGTTAAATCTTGAGGAGTCATTGAGGACATGCCCTCATTTTACAATGATGTCGAGGGAACAATAAAACAGAATAAATACACACAGAACATAATTAACGAATTACAAGAAGCAAACAGCCAGACGACAAGAGAACAATGTTAAAAACAATTACATTCAAGAGCCGATCGGTTTGTAATCATGAATTTAAAGTCACTTATAGGTACAAATGTGTTTTAATTTGAATGTGTTTTGTAAACTGTTCCAAGTTTTTGCAGCACAAACTAATAGCATAATGACTATAGGACCAATTTAATAAGGACATGATGTATGACGGCACGTTGCAATTAAAGGCTTTATAAATAAATAAAAAACAATGCCTTGTCTTACTGTTCGAGAGGCCCACCCAACCTTTTCATACAAAATGCAATGATGAGTAGAATAACTGTCACCGGTAATAAATCTT
>CAKALU010035100.1:7675-27206 GCA_916700995.1 Hozukius guyotensis
CCCCCCCCCCCCCCCCCCCCCCCCCCCCCCCCCCCCCCCCCCCCCCCCCCCCCCCCCCCCCCCCCCCCCCCCCCCCCCCCCCCCCCCCCCCCCTAGAGCCGGCCTTGTTGTTAACACACTGTACATAATCTAGTGATGTAGGCTGTCATCCTGCACTGAATGCTCTGTATAACTGTGTCAGTTGTCAATTTCATGTGTATTCATGATGTTTATCAATTTATCATGCTCGACACATCAAGTGATTCTTCTTCTGATTGCAAAAGCGAGAGTGTTCACTTTGAGCTCCATTAGCCATCCTTAATGATGTAGAAAAATGCTTATGAAGCAACGGTCAGGCCTATTAGAGGCTGAACAAAATATGTTACAGACCAGCGTTGGTTTAAAGTGACAACGGCTAACTGGCCGAGGCTCAGCCCGACAGCAAATCCATGCACTGATACGGCAAATGAAATAGCCCTATTGATCAAATGATCCAGTATTTAGCTGTTCTGGACAAGACAGCAGCAAGAGACAACAGTGACACCATAGAACCAACAGACAGACGTGACAGTGGTCCATTGTTTGATTTACAATCATTACAGTCAGCCGTTGTGATATCAACATATCCACATCCTGCCATTTCAGACACGCTCCAACAGAAAAGTGCGGGTGATTGCTGTGTCCACACACAGTGTCAGATTCTGTGGCAAAAACCAAACAATTCCGTGTGTGGTTAGCACTAACCAGACAAGTATTTCATCACCTGTGTGAATTGATGCACAGGATTTGTTGTCATTGTTTTCTATCCACATGTCGCATCTCGCCTCTAGCTGCTTCCTACTGTTTGTCACAAAGCATTTCACTGGGAACAGCAACAAAACTCGCTATCACAGGATTTGCGGTCGATGGGAGCATCAATTTGAAAAGGGTGGTCAAAATAATGCAAACATCACATGAAAGGAGACCCTAACCTTGAAGTGAGTGGACTGTGATTAGAAAGGCAGCTACACAGGCAAATTAAGCTGAATGACAATTAGCAGTACATGTCAGCTTTTAAAGAGTGTCAGAGTGAAAACTGACACTTTTATATGTGAATTTTCAAAGTAGTTATCAGTTCCAAAGCTGCAAAATAGTTGGTCTCTGGATTAAAAATGCTACTGTTAAAACAGTAAAAATGTACAAAAAAGAGAAAGGCTTGAAGGGTCTCAAATATATCGCCATAATATTCCAAAATTAGACAAACAAGGGGCAAATCAAGGCAACAATATTGTTGATACTGGACGATTCTACAAAACCCGGGATTATGTTCTCTTATCTAAACGCATTCGTAGCTATTCCCATGAAAAGTATTGCACTATAATTTGTTTATATCCCATGAAAAATCAATTTGTGTGTAATTAACGTAATCGTGAAGCACGAAATATAAACAGCGGTGAAAGCCGCATAGGGAGGAGGTCAAGGTGGATGGATGGGTTAACCAGGAGACCGGCGTTTGTGTCCCCAGCCCGTTTGCGCAAAAAGGTGTATGAATGCCACGATAATGCGCAAGGCGTTTAGCGTGCAATGAGTGCGCCTTTCTTGATTTCCGTGTGTTATTTGTACGCCATGTATCCTGTATTGTATGCAATGTAAACTTATCTGTGTATAAATGCTACGGTAAGAGTTAGTGACGTAGAATAAAAGTTAGTGAGATGGTGGGCGGAGGAGAGAGTGGATGGGTCCAACAAACACCAGACTTTTAATCAGGAGACCCGTGCTCAAAACAGTTGTTTACCGGTGTTTTGTTTTGTAAGTTAGGAAGTGACTTTCTGCACGTGTTTTCCGTAGTTTTTTCTGTACGTGTTTTAGTTAGTTTACGTACTTATTTTAAGCCCAACCATGACGTTTTCCCTTACCCTAACTAAGTAGTTTTCTTGCCTAAACCTAACTGTGGACGTTTGCGTGGTGTACAAATGTCAAGTTAAAAGGCTAAAATGCGTTCTCTTGACACAGGGAATGCCCGTGAAATGTGGTGGTATTTATACATCTTCCTTTGAAACCAGAAGTCAACATTGATGTATCTGTCAAGTTACTTACTTAAGTAACTCCACTTCCGTAGTTATTTTAAGGCAAACCAGGATCTTTTTGTAAGCCGAACTAAGTAGTTTTCTTGCCTAAAACTAACAAATTAGTTTTGTTGCCTAATCCTAACCAAGTTGATCTTTTCCTAAACCTAACTCAGTAGCTCTCATGCCTAAACCTAATGAAGTAGTTTCCTGTGAAGGTGTAAGTTTATTTTGAAAAGACTGTATGCATGTAACTAGCGGAAACCGACACATGTTGCTGGACATTCGTAAGAAAACAAACAAAAAACGAGAAATAACTTTCTCCCAAGATATAATACGAACTGTTGTATAAGAATATGTTGCATCAGGTGCAGTTCTGTGACAGAACACAAACTCTGGTTTGCAAACTGGACTCGCTACACGCCATTCACCAATCCAACCTGCACAACCTTACTTTCCACCTTGCTACATAAAAGCACACTGCTTCCTGCATTGGCACTAAACACGGCAGCGGACATAAATTGTGCGTGTGTGTGAAATTCCTTGGGATACTTGCTGAAACAACCAGAACTTCAAACTGGGCAATGCCATGGCTGATAAAGCATCGGCATGTAAAATACTCTTCTATCCCCCAACAGCTTCTGTTGAGTTCTTGGAATTTCTTTCCAATTAAATACAATTTCCAATTGTATTGCTGGACCAAAGAGTATTTTTGTTTGTGAGAGTTCAGCAAAGTTCTTCTAATCTAGAAACAGATACCGGTATTTAGTGTATCAGAGCTCAGAAATGTAGAAACATGAGTGTCTGATTATCACACATACAGATGCAAATGGCCTCAATGAAACCAGATGGAAAAAATATGCTTATCATAAAAATCCATAAAATTATAGCTGTCAACTGGATGTTTTGGCATGAGATGATTACCTGCCAATCATGTATGGTGATGGTGGGTTGTGTTTATTTATACTAAATGTTACAGTGTGTGTATGACTCGCTCTGCTCCGCCAGCTTCTAATTGATTAGATTCTAGAACAGCTCTCCTATTGATTGTTTAAAACATGACTCCTTTACATAAAACATGCTTATTCATACACATTACACATACATTCTTTCAATTTTTTTCCTGATGCTTTTGCTGTGTATACAGTATGTGTAGGCTAATATGCATGAAAGTAGCATGTGCATGAGGGATGGTGAGGTTTTGCAGTGCTTTACTATGTATAGTCTGTAGGCCTACAGTAAATCTAACTCAACAGACGTAACAGCAAATTCAAAGTCAAGGAACACAACAACAGTAAGACTGCCTGAATTTTGCAAGAAAGTTAACTAGTATTTATCTCTCATGGTTTTGGGGTGAGTCATACACTTTTAAGGCCGTGCCTCACACTCTGACAGTCCCCAAGAGTATCTCATACTAAATCAGGCACTGCAATTACGAAACAAATCGGCCTAAAAGTAAAATAAAATTGTGATTTTCATATTGTGCAAGATTTTTAGTGGAAAACGACATTTTTTGAAGCTTTAAGCAAGAAGCCATCAGTTAGCACATTGCTAGATTCATTGCTAGGTTTTCACAATGCATATGGCGTAGATTTGTAAGTTATTTGTAAGCAAAACAATGAGATAACAATGTAGGCAAAGCAACACCAATTACTTTCTTAGAGTTATGCCTACCATACACTAGGAGACTTTGAAAAGACTTTTAAAAGACTGAAGTCCGACACCCTCTCACATCTAAAGACAATGTGTCTTAAGTCACAGAGTTTTTAGCCACAGACTATAATATTTTGCAAAGACTGGGGATCTTGGGGGTCACTATTTACAAGACTACGACTAGATTCCTTTTGAGATGATGTCACATCCTGCTCCTGGTGGAAATTTACAAGAAGAAAAACTGTTTAGAAAGAAATGGCAGCCGTCGAAATCCCCGGTGAGTATGTGATAGTGTAATGTTTGCCAGTAACCTAAGAGCTGACTGTATGTTTCAGCTGAAGATTGCTAGCTTCAATCATATAAATCGACACGCACAAGTGTATGAGAGAAAGAGAGAGAGAGTACTGAAGCCAGATTTATATGATTGAAGCCAGCAATCTTCAGCTGAAATGTACGCTTAGCTCGTAGGCTAATAGCAAACATTCCAATAGCTAGCGCTAGCTTGCAAGTAGCCCCGGTTGGGACAGTGGTTAGCTAGCACTGAGGATTTCCAGAGCCACAGCGATTTCTGTCCACCTTTTTTCCTTCTCCACTCTATCGTGGTACAGATGGGAGGACACGTCAAAGAGACACTTTTGTTCACTCCACAACTCCACCAGTTCCTCCATGTTTACTTTCTACCCCGTTTGCTGCTTCCTGTTTGGTGCTGCAGAGAGCGCTCCTATTGGTTGTTGACAATGTTCGCGTCATTGAACTTACGATAATATTAAACTTGTTTGATTTTATCAGAACGTCAAGACGAGAAATAGACTGACTTAAGACAGCTTTAACTGAGTTTATGACCACCTTACACTCAACGATCAAGATCACAGGAGCGTGCCGCAACCCACGCACATCTCTCATGATTTCATTCCGACATTGGAAATACTGTATGTCTGTGACAGTGAAATCACTCGAAAAGTCGTTTGGTGTAAGGTCGGCATTAATCACTCATTCACTCTTGGCAAACTTTGCGTGTCTGTACAAACTGTTTATGTAGGGTGTCCATATTTTCATACCCCCAACCTGGGACACTTAAGTGTACCGCAAGTTCATGCACGCGTGTCCACGCGTGCACACGCTAATATGCACGCACCATAGGCGTTTTCATCAGGATGGCGAACTTGGTGCAACTGTGGCATTTGAGCACCGAGTGGGATCAGAAAGAAGGTATTATTATAGGGGAGGTGCATTAGAGGCTGTGACATCATGACTTATCACATTCACTACTTTCTCCCCCTTTAATCACAGGGCTGTCCCCGTCATGACGCATTGAAAGTTTGGGAGTCCTGTAGAGAGTTTCCCTCAGAGGAAACGTATTGTTGTTTGGGCCTACGTATATTATTTTTCAACTTGTTTCGTCTCAGGCTGCTATAATTATAATTGTGGAGCTCAGAGGACATTTTGTCCAGGATGGAGACACCGTCTGGGTCAAAGACGGAACGGCCGGTCCTGAGGGAGTTATAAGAGGAGCGAAATGCCTGTTGATGCGCAGAAGGAACTGTGTAGAATAATTTAATAAGACACATCAGCTTGAAACCGGGACTGTCCTGGACAAACCGGGACATCTGGTCACCGTGTGTTTATGCAAAGATAGTGACCATGAGGTTAGAAAACCTGCTAACTATAGGCAGTGCCACAGTTCCTATAAAGGGTGTGGATGTGACTGTATAATTTGCACACTAGTGCTCAAGTGCATGCCCATACATGTTACGTGCATGCATGCATGCATGCATATAAACTACTTCTGTTTGCTTTTATGAAGTTCTAAACATATATGTGTGTGTTCTTGACTTTACTCTGTGAGGTTGTGATATTGTTACAAGAGTTAAAGCCACCTACTGTGAATAAAGGAAGTCCCGGATACAGCAAAAGAGAGCAATCATCCAGGACCTCAGCTCTGGCCAGCTACATATTGTTCCTTTATTCCCGAGAGAGTTTCTAAATCCATAACTAAAACTAAGATAAAAGTGTTTTGACCCTATTGTGGGATGTTTCCCAGTGTCATGCAGCTACTCAGCAGGTGTGCAGAGGGAGGGTGAGTTTCAAAACACACTGCACAGCAGATAGGCAAAGAGGAACATCAACAAAGCACTGCTGCTATGCACCTCACTGACTGCTCTGACAACCGACGGGGAAAACATTCCGACAGAGAGAAAAAAGAGATGGAGAGAAGGAGAAGAGAGATGTAAAGTGAAAGACAGAAAGAGAAGAGAGAGGAAGACAAAGTAAGACAATAAAGATGGAAGAGAAATAAGAAATATATTCTTTTATTCATGTATTATATCTTGTCGATATGCTTTAACAACACTGAATCTAGGAGCTCAATTTACATGTCATGCCAGAAACAAGGCATGTGAAATTTGAGGTTTTCGAAAGAAGTGAACTGCAGAGAAAGGGAGGAGAAATTCAGGCATAGACACAAAGATACAAGCGTGGAACAATAATAGAAACACCTGTACAATCTATTGTTATCAGGTGCAGCAGCTGCACAACAAACACTACATTTGTGAGGCCTGTATGTTCGCTGTTAGCTCAGCCTGTGTTGGAGGTGTTGTTAGCTCAGTTTGACAACTTTTGATGCCATAGTTTGCACTTTTCATCTGGATTGCATTGTTCTGTAACTGCGTTTATTAATACAGTAATACAACTTAAAGCTGCAGTAGGCAGAATATTTTTGGCATCACTGGGCAAAAAATCCATAATAACCTTTCATCATATTGTAATTCAAGTGTTCTGAGAGAAAACTAGACTTCTGCTCCTCCTCATGGCTCTGTTTTCAGACTTTAGAACATCTAGCCTGAGACTTTGGCCATTCACAGGTCATTTCAGAGAGAGAGCGTTCCTATTGGCTGTTCTAGAAATGCAGATGTGCGTGCACGTCCCTTCAGATAGTGAAAGCCTGATTCAATGGCGGAACATCCTGCAGAAAAAGTTGCTATTTCAGCAGCAACCACACAAAAAAGGAAGACGGACTTATCAGAAAGAGTTGGACAATACCGGCGAAGCGTTTCAGAGACGGATAGAAAATGTTGCTAATAGTTTAGCCTTCTGTTTACAGCTGCGGCTAGCGCTTTAAGCTAGCCTCACGGCTACGGTAGCTACGGCAGTAGCTCGGGGAAAGCAACATTTTCTCTCCATCTCTGAAACACTTCGGCGATATTGTAGCTCACTAGAGCCTCGAATCACAGTATGTCATCTCAAAGGGCTTACAGGCCCATAAGTATGCAAAGAAAACGACAAACAAGCATGTGTTTTCTGTTTCGGAAGGATCTCTAGCCGGCTAATTCGGATTTGCAGGTCAGAGTTCATCTTTGTTGAACTTTGACCAAGTGGATGTGCTCAGTCGGCCAATAGAAACTCTGATGGAGTGTGTTTGGAAGTGGCGAAGTAAGCGCAAAGCAACCATACCTTTATGAGAGAGGCCGTCTGCCTCTTTGTATATGTATTTGTGAACATAAAGTAAAGGGACCACCAAATTATACTATACAGTCTCCATTATTTTGTCAATTTGTCCTCCTCCTGTAAAGGGACAAAAAAAAAAACAGAATAGAGGAAGGGCAGGGCAAGAGGAAGATAGCAATCGGAAAATCATTTTCGGTTCCAATTCTCGAAAAACAAAAATGAATTCATAGACTTCACTGTTCAGCACATTTGGAAATGCTACTCAGACTTCCTTTCTACTACTATCAGCCAATAATGACACACCCAGTCCAAAACTGGGAAGTCCTAACAGTAGGGCAGGACAATAACAAAGACTGTGGGAGTGAAAAGGTCAACAGAGTTCACCAGGCCTTCTATTAATGAGTAGCACCACCTCGGAGTGGAGCGGAGGGAAAGGCCGCCAATCGTCACTGCTCCTCCAGCGCTCCTCAAATGTGTCAACAGAGCAGTGTGAGAGGAGCATGCTCCACTGTTTGCCCTCCCACACCTGACGATGGCGGGATAGGTGGAAGAAAAGAGTGGAAGAGGAGAGGGTTGACAGAAAGCAGGAGTGAGAGACCCCCTCACCCTCCCACCACTCCTCCCTCTCAGAATAAAATCCTGTGCCATAAAATGTAAGAGCGGGCAAACAGCTCCTCCCCAGCTTGTCGGGGAGTTTGTTTTAAAGTGGAAATGAGGCTGATGGCGCACTTGGCGATTAGCCCCGCGGCTAACATGAAAGGAGAGGAAAAGACAGCTGCTAATTTTCTCCTTTGACCTTTGGCTCCCGCTGGTATTTCATACAAACGCTGATTTATGGAGGAGCCTAACAGCTCACTGCTACTGGAGGGATTACCGTAAGAGAAAGAGGGAGGGAAGAGAAGAACAAGCTGACCCCGAGGACTCACAGTATCTCAATTCATTCATTTCATCTTTTTGTTTCTATCTGTCCTTTTTACTTCATATGTCCTTCTCCTCTCGCCCATATCTCTTTGTCGATTTTCCTTTGTTTCTCTGTCTGCCTGCGTTAATGGATTTTCAACTCTTTATCTATTTCCATCTTTATTTGTAGTCTGTTTCTGTCTGCATTTGTCCTTCATCCTGCCCATCCTTCCAACCATGCTCTTTCTACATATCCACTGTGAAATAACAACACAGTCTCACGGCAGCTCGTCAAATAGTCATGAAATTTAATCTATTTGATTTGTGTACATAGACACAAATTTCCCCTTTCTTCGTGACACTCAGCTCGCACAGCTTTCAACAACATATTTTTCATACGAATTTCCAGCATCACGTGACGCACTTGTCAATATCCGCTCCAGTCTTTTCAAAATAAAACTATTCAGTTAGGTTTAGGAAAGATCGACTTGTTTAGGCTTAGGCAACAAACTACTCAGTTAGGTTTAGGAAATATCGACTTGTTTAGGCTTAGGCAACAAACTACTTAGTTAGGTTTAGGAAAAGATCGACTTGTTTAGGCTTAGGCAACAAAACTACTCAGTTAAGTTTATGAAAAGATCGCGGTTTGAGTTTAAATAACTCTGGAAGTGGCGTAATTTAAGTACGCAAGTTATGTGACAAATAAATAAATGTTGACTTATGGTTTCACACGGGACACAAACACCGGTCTCCTGGGCAAAAGTCCTGTGTTTTTTTGGCGTTCGCTGCTCTTTATACTTCCTGGTTCACAATTATGTGGATTACATACAAATTGATTTCGTGCTGACCATCACAACAAAAAAACATGTGAAATTCGTGTCTATGTACACAAATTAATACATTCAATTTCGTGACTATTTCACGAACTGCTGTGCGACTGGGCTGGAGATAACCATTTACAGCACATTAGGTACATACTGTATATGAGGCTCTTCTGTGTCATTATCATTACAAACTGTCTAAAAACAAACCCAGACATGCTGACGCCCTGTGGTGCAAAAATGAGAAAGATGACACCCTTTCTCATCCACCGTGCAGTGCCCAGTTGTGAATATGAATACACATTGTGTCCCAGCAGTTTAGCTGCAGGGAGATCCCATCAAAGTCAGTTTCATGCAAATCCCATGTGAGGAGGCCCTGAAATGCCTCTGGGGCAGCGGAGACCCAGGAAGTGGAAATCCGGCAGCACATTCCCTTCTTCCCCTCCTCTCTCTCTACTACTGCCCACCTATTGTTCCCTCAGTTTGCCAAAGGGGGAGAGAGGTGCAGGGGACAATTTAAAAAAAGCCAATCACTGGAAATCCCCACTTCAAACATTCTGGTTGGATATTAGCTTGCAAATCACAGCATGATTTTTCCTGTTGTGCATTTAGTGGAGTCATTCAGTGCCTATAAGATAAACAGTTACGTTAAACAAAAACTATGTTTATATGAAGACCAACTGCTCAAAATCCATATAAATGTTTCACTTGTAGCAGCTGAAAATGATCCCAACAAGTCATTTAGCCTTCACGGCTGATTTGTCTTAAAACAAGGAAAAAGTTTGTTAATGCTGTGAAAGTGGCTAAAGTGGCTCACAGTGCGGCCCCTTTGCCCTTTTTGGTTCAAACGGCCCCTCTGGAACAAAAAATAAATCATATTTTTCATTGCTAGTAGAGCTGTCAAAGTTAACGCGATGATGTTAGCGCAAATTCCTTTGAACACAACTAATTTCTTTAACGCATTAACGCAAGGGGCAGGCTCAGTTTTAAAGCTAGAATGAAGATACTGGTATCATGAAACTAGAAAACCTGAGGAATCCATTGGTACGACAAATCTCCCTTTAAGGTACATTTTGAACAGATGAAAAATATGTGATCAATTTGCGATTAACTATGGCCAATCCTGCGATTAATTGCGTTAAATATTTGAATCGATTGACAGCCCTAATTGCTAGTATTAGTGTTGTTGCCACTGCTGCTGTTATACGAACAAGCTGTCTTAACACGTTTCATCCACAATTCTGGTGTTATGACGGTCCTAATGCCTAGCTCGCACTACATGACGTAAGCCCTGATTTTCCACTCGCCATCAGTGTTTGGAGCTCCCCAGCAAAAGATCAGATCAGAGGCAAATCCGCCTTGGCTCGTCACTCGCACATCGGTGCTCGAGCACTACGTGTGAACTGGTCAAAGACGCGAACCAAGAGGCTTGCTGGTGCATTGCAGACACATTCCGGATATCTAGCAGGCTAAATATCTGGACCTGTCAGGGAGTCTGCAAGAGTGCTACAGCCAATGAGAGCGAACAATTGAGTGCTGCAGGGATGACGTATTTTTCTAGGCCAACTAGGAAGTTAGCATCACCCTGGTTCTTTTGACAAAAAGCCAACGGGATTGTTCCATTGGGTTCTGGATTATTGCAGAAAATAAGCTCTGTGGCAAACACACTTTTATGATACTTACACGTTTTGTTCAGCAAGATAATCTCTACAAATTTAAACTCTATGATTTTTGAAGTGTGAATGCAATCGCCAGAAGTAAAAAGCTAACACAAGGCTATAAACCAGCTAAACCACGGTCACATGAGTACACACAACGAGGCTGTAAAGGAGGACATGATGACTTTTTGTTGTCTCATTTAGTCACTTGTTAGCAACCGCCTTTTTTACACATAAAGGCTTCAAAATTCACCAGTGGGATATTTACTGACATATTTTATATTGTAGAATAAAATGTTAAAATCTCTTCAGCTTGTGTTAACCATAGACCTTACTTCAGGCATCTAACTAAAACTCAATTCAAAAGACTTGCAGACGAGGGAACCAGAAGAGCTAAAATGCTAACTCATGTCTGGGTTTTAGGACTCATTCCTGCAGCACTCTATAGGAACTTTACTGTATGTCTTGCATTTGCAACATGGACCAAAGTTGTTGTTGCACCTAGGGTAGGGTGTTGGATGTTTGCATGAATAACCATAACACAGTGACTGATCTACATAAAGGAAATAGTAAAGATGTGTGGAAACGGGCTATTATGTGAACACGTGTGCCAACGACAACATCAACAAACATGACCACGGCCATGTCACTTCTCGCGTGTGTTTTCGTGACAAAACGTAGTTTTGAGAGCTCATCATGGAGTCCTCCTGGTGAAAGATCTTGTAGTGTGAGACACTTCCCCTAAAATATCTGTTTACGTCTCTGGATCTCAGTGCAGTTTGAATTGTTTTAAATGAGCATCCATATCTTGGAGCATGACCGGCTAAGGCAGATCACAGCAAGAAAATCCCCATGAGCGCTGGAAACAGCATTAATAATCTGACTTTTTTCACTTTCTTTAAGAAAATAAGACTTGAGATCTCAGTAATAGACAAAATATTAGTAGTAATGTAGCCAATAGCAATAGCTGATATTGAGTTATGCTTGCCGAAGCAATGGTTTATTTGTCTCACACAGAGAAATCCTTTAATATTAAAATACAAAACAAAGCTCAGTTTTCCAAGACAAAACACATCAGTAACATACACAATAAAAAATACTAGGAAGTGAAATAGTCACAACGAGCAGTTCGTCACCAGCCAGACACAACAACATGATGAAATTTGAAGGCAGATGTGCGGCATGTTGAATGCAATCAACCAAGGAGGAAGAATATTGTATTCCTGTGTTTTTGGACTAGAAATATAAACATGAAGGATATGTGAATTTCTCAAAGATTGTGTCAGTGATGCCCAGTTCCCTGGGAGGTTTCTTGATATTATTACAAATATAACCCTTGGCTCTCTGGTTTGCAGCTTTGGGAATTCTCCCAAATATTAACGTAACTGACAAATATCATGATATTCATATTGAATTTTGTTTTAAGGTGGAATTTGCTTCTTTAAAGTTATGAATGGTATATCTAAACAATATTCAGAGCATTAAAATAGCAGCAAACAACTATCTGCTATGTAAAGATACAACACAGTCTCATGAAATTTCATCTATTTGATTCGAAATTTCCCTTTTCTTTCTCGTGACGCTCAACTTTCAACGTATTTTTTGTGCGTTTTCTTATAAACGCCCAGCACATGTCAATTTCTGCTCCAGTCTTTTCAAAATAAAACTACCCAGTCAGCTTAGGAAAAGATAACGGTTTGGGTTAAAATAACACCGGAAGTGGCTTTACTTAAAGCTGCAGTAGGCAGAATATTTTTGGCATCATTGGGCCAAAAATTCCATAATAACCTTTCAGCATATTGTAATTCAAGTGTTCTGAGAGAAAACTAGACTTCTGCTCCTCCTCATGGCTCTGTTTTCAGGCTTTAGAAAATCTAGCCTGTGATGGGAGACTTTGGCCAATCACAGCTCATTTCAGAGAGAGAGCGTTCCTATTGGCTGTGCTCCGGCTGGTGGGCGGTGCTTGGTATTTCTTCAACTGTTTTCAACATGGCTGCCGGGTCACAAACTTTCTCATTTTACAGCTAAACAGTGCACTACAAGATGATTCTGAAAACATCTGAGGAGAGAAATAGACATTACAGTAAGAGAATATTGATTCATATTTGATCAGCGCTGCCTAGTTTGACCATGTGATCGGAGTTCGCGAGTGATTGACAGCTGCTCAGAGACGGCAGCTGGACAGCAGACCTCAGATCAGCTCTGATTGGTTGTTTTCCTCCGGTCTGTGAAATCTTACAGATGCCATTAGCAGCACCGGAGGACACCCCGGAGGACACCGGAGGACACAGAGGCACATGAATTTTTTCAGATTACTTGTCTCATGCACTACTGTCAGAATATAGCGACTGTTTTAAAATAAATAACTTTTTAAAATCATATATATGATAAGTATATATAGTATCTAGAGGGCTTTCAGGTGACGTAATGTTCATTTGGAGGCTGGACTGGCCAGTGACAGGCAACAGTGGCTGTTTAAAGTAATAGTTCAACACTGGAAAAAATGCTTATTTGCATTCTTTTCCAGAGTGAGATGAAAAGATGAATATTAATCTCACGTCCGTGTGTTCAGTATGAAGCTGGAGTCAGGCTGTGGTTAGCCTAGCTTAGCATAAAGATCAAAAGCAGGGGGAAACAGCTAGCGTTCCTCTGTCCAAGTTCAACAAGACGAACGGCCAGGCCGCTCGCGTGAGCAGAGGTTGTGCATCACGGAACCTTTTGCTTTTTATTCCCGCGTCCGTGTTAACAGGTCAGAGCAGCCACACTTTCAATGTCTGTATCTGTAGAATATGTCATGGACATGAAAAAAATAAAGATTTGAGTTTAACTTAACACTTCCTGCTTCCGTTTCAAAATAAAAGCCCTCTAGCGTTTTTTTTTCTGTGGACAGAATTCCTTCATTTGTTAAGACAAGGCTTTTATTCTGAAATATTTGCAGGACAGTGTTGTAGAACATGCAGTGACTTGCAGGGCTCCATGAATGAATATAGTACGGTGTTTTAATTGTGGATTATTACTATTATTTACTAATCACCACACGTTTCTGAACCTTTCTCTGTCTAAAATCAATATAAATGACATTTATAATGAAATTAAATGGTCATTATGAAAGGAAAACTCTATGTAGATAGAAAGGGCTGGAGAGCAGATAGAGCCATATGTATATTTAATATATATATATACTGTATATATATATATTCCCAGGCTGTGAACCGAAGCCTCCATGTCCCTGTCATGAGGCCTGATCATCTGGACACCGCACGGGCCGCTCAGACCGTTAGTCTGTTTTGATTACTTAATGAAAGCGTTTATCTGGCCGTGTTCATTGGTTCCTCTCTCTCTCTTGGCCTCGGGTGGTGTAACGAGCAGCCTTTTGATTGGGGGACAGATGATGTGGATGACGGATGTCCGCGGTCCGGCCGGCGAGTCATACAGTATGGCTACTAACTAAATTACCGCAATTAAGGTCAGCCTCTGTCCTGCTTTAGGATCGTCAGTAGAGATAACATCACTATCCACACACACAGAGGCTGTCTGAGACATGACACCATTACTGTCCGGTCTGTAAACGAGCTGTCCCGATCGCTCAGACCTCATTGCTGCTCAAGCGACAGTATTTTTCGACCATATTTTGCAGATGTTAGGAGATACACCGCTGTCCCTCTGTGGTGTCCGGCCCAATTAGTCCCATTACAGCCAGGCCTGTCTGGAGAGAGGAGGGGGGGGACCGCCTGGAGGTGGTCAAGGCAAGGCCGAGACAGCAGGCAGTGTCTGAGATAAAGAAAAGCATTTACACACCATGTAATGATGATCATCATGTTGAGTCCAGCTGGACACCCCCACACTTACCAACCGCCTGGCTGCTCTTCCCCACTGAGTACGCATCTTCTCAAATGACCAGTGGCGGCCTGACACCTCGCATAGCACTCTGGGGGGGGGTAAAGAGACGGCCGAGCCGTGGACGGAGAAAAGCGTGATGTCCGTTCAGCTGCTCTGTGGTCGGATCCCATCGCGTCTGGGATAATGAGGCCAAGCACATGCCTGATGCTACACTTAGCCCCAAAGGGCAACTGTACGGATAGCCAGCACCTTCGGACACTTCAGAAGTCGACTCTGCTCCCATCATAGGAGTCCGCAAGATGGCTGCTCCACACCCAGGATTCAGCAGATATTGTTGATCGGTGACCAACGATTGGCAGAAACTATCTGGTAATGGGAGCCAATAAAGCTTGACAAAAACCGTAATCAAATAAAAAGGCTAATCAACAAACCTAGTTTTTAAAAGCAAATAGGCTACTTAGTAAACGGTATACAACATATAACAAAATAGATAAAATGATGAATAAAAAGATTTTTCTCTATTAGTAGAAATGGAATTTATATATTCCTAACTATGTTTTCTTTAGTGTATAATCACCTGAAACTAAGAATTGTGTTTTCGTTAGCTTAGAATGAGCCGTTTATATCTTCACGGAGTGCGCCGTGTCGCTCCGCTATGTTTCTACAGTAGCCCAGAACAGACAAACCAAACACTGGCTCTAGAGAGAGACTTTCGAATTTTCCTGAAGGCCACTGTAGTTCTCCGACAGGCTTGTGAAACTGCGGTAACGTGAGCCCCAGAGTGCTAAACCCTGGTACCGCCGTCTGTTGCTCCTCAAAGGGATGGTTCTGTGTTTTTCAAGTGGGGTTGTATCAATGATGTATTAAGAGAACTGGATACAGCGTTGGAGGCGGGGTCCCGTTCATTCCTATGAAAGTTGCTCAGTGGCGCGTGAAGCCAAAATGGTTCAACTTCCGTTTTGGAAAAGTACCCGGATCTTCCGGCGATCTTCCGCATCCATTGGGCCCATGGAACATGCGCAGTAGTGTCCGCTCGGTCACATGGCTCGGTCACGGGGTCCCAACGTCATGCTGTCGTCGTGGTCTGGGTCTCATTCACATGAACAGAGGAAGGGAAATAACTCTGGATTCAGCTATTAGCGTGTTGTACAACTTGTAGGACCTAATGATTTAAATAAGGACTATTAGAGTGTTCGTACTGGGAAGTTGATACACCTCAAAAAAAATTATCCACTGAGTTACAGACGTCTCCTTCCCAATGTAAGTCTATGGGAAAAAGTCTTTTTGGGCCCAATGGCATCATGTGACGGACACAGAAGTTGTAGTACCACCATTTGGCCACTAGGAAAGTTGGGATCAACGACCTTCCTGTGAGCTTGGGTTGTATGAGGTACTTATCTCTAGTAGGTGTTTTCTTAAATCTTAAAATGTCAAGAGTTTTTTATATCAAATCCCAGCATGGCTTTTTCTACAGTGTTCCTCAAGGTCTTGGTGTCTTAATGTGGTATTTTGGAGGGATTATTGATCATACAACTTATGAAACACAATAGAGCATGAGGATGACCATCATATACTTCTATCATGATGTTCTAAACCTTATACACAATTAATTATAAATTATTAATGAATGAATGAATTAATGTTTATTTATGGGGCTGCATGTTGGTGCAGTGGTTAGCACTGTCGCTTCACAGCAAGAGGGTTCAAACCCGGTCTGGGGCTCTTCTGTGTGAGGTTACATGTTCTCACCGTGTCAGCGTGGATTTTCTCCGGTTCTCCGGCTTCCTCCCACAATCCAAAGACATGCAGGTTAGGTTCATTGTTGACTCTAAATGTCCCGTAGGTGTGAATGTGAGTGTGTCTGTCTCTATGTGTCAGCTCTGTGATAGTCTGGTGACCTGTCCAGGGTGTACCCCTCCTTCGCCCAATGACAGCTAGGATCGGCTGCAGCACCCCCGCGACCCCAAATGGGATAAGCGGTTACGGATAATGGATGGATGTATGTTTATTTTTGATTAGAAGAACTTGACATACAGTGCTGAGCTGTCAGGTTCTCAGCTTTCAGACCTGCTATCTCCCCCTAAACACCCCCTGTAACCCCTTAAAAAAGACAAAAATAGGTCCATTGTGGGTCTCAGAGGGATAAAGCTCATACTTTCTACCAATAACCTCATGGAGTAAAAACGTTATTCTATGAACCTTAAAAGTGTTCACCTAGTAAAGGCTTCCTGATTACCTTAAAGGTTCTTTAAGAAGCTTCTTCTTGTTGGAGAGTGGTATGTCCCCAGCATGAAGCCGGGTATAGACTGTATGGTAAGAGCTAAGTAAGGACTGAGTGTAGAATGGCAGATGGTACAGGAGAAACACAGGGGGAAAGAGACTAAAGAAAATAAAGCGGTCCACAAAGTGAAACTTTTTCCCTGCCTCTCACCTGACCTAATTACAGCACCTCGGTGGCTGCTAGAGCAACTCTTTACCTTTGGAGTCCGACGTGCTTTCAAATTCCTCAGTTATTCTCAACGCAGTGTTTTTTTGAAATATTCCTCTTTGTTTTGCTGCCTCGGCTGTAGCCCTCCGGGGACGCTGCTTGTTGAAGGAGTCGGAAGAGGGTTGTTCTTCCTTCGCTTTGGTTTGGTAAAGAGAATAAAAATAACTCCTGCCAGGCTTTCATTCACTACAGCTGTGAAGACATGATTTAACTGAGCAGTACAAGACTCTGAGTCCTGGGAAAGTCTGCTATCTGTGGAGTAAACAAGATCAGCTTTGACCCACACTAAAGTGGGAGTGATGATGTAACAGTTATACGGTGGAAATGGCATATGCTCATATTCAGTTTGATGAATATAGTGTAAGTGATAAATCTAAGAAATATTTGTGCAGGGATTTGCTCAGGAGGACAATGTATACATGCTGTGATATGTTGTACATGACTCTCCTATGTAATTCATATATTATGATAATTTGACTTTTTTAATTTCAATCATCCTCATGGTTTTCTCCACTGGATTCATAAACCAGCATCATTCTCCAACCCGTTCTCACTCCCAACTCGTCAAATCCCGCCCATTGGTCAGTGCAACGGAAACCGATGCACGGAGGCGCCCTTTAGCAATAGTATGTGACGAACCGGGCGTTATTCAACGGTTGGAGCAAGTGACGTATTAATGGCATGAAAGTCCATTCAGGGCGGGCGGGGGGGGAATAGGATCAAGCCCCTAGGAAGTGCGCCGGTCGTCGATCCCGACTTTCATAGTGGCCAAACGGCGGCACTACAACTTCCGTGTCCCTCACATGATGCCATTGGGCCCAAAAAGACTTTTTCCCATAGACTTACATTGGGCAAGAGACGTCTGTAACTCAGTGGATAATTTTTTTTGAGGTGAATTAACTCCCCAGTAGGAACACTCTAATAGTCCTTACTTAAATCATTACGTTTTTAAAGTTGTAAAATGCACTAATAGCCGAATCCAGAGTTATTTCCCATCCTCCGTTCATGTGACTGAGACCCAGACCGAGGCTGGAGCGCAAACCGTGACGACAGCGTGACGTTGGGACCCCGTGACCGAGTCATGTGACCGAGCGGATGCTACTTCGCCAATCATCTCGGACGCTACTCCGCCAAGATCCGGGTACTTTTCCAGACTGAAGTCGAGTCATTTAGGCTTCATGCGCCAATGAGCAACTCTCATAGGAATGACCGGGGCCCCGCTTCCAACGCTGGATCCAGTTCTTTTAATACATCCATGAGTAGGATGGGTCGAACAAACACAAGACTTTCAACCAGGAGACCGTTGTCCGTGTCCCGTAGCAAACTAAAAGTAACGTTGACTTATTTTGTCACGTCACTCGTTAGTCGTTAGACGTGACTTGTTGGTATCGTGAGTCATGTGAGTCGCAAGTCAGTGAAGTTAACGTCAACCACGACCGTTTCCTAACCCTAACTAAGTGGTTAAACCTAACTTCCTGTGAAAACGGAAGTTTATTTTGAAAGGACACTATGCATGCAACAAGGGTATATTGACACGCCGTCTCCGGTCCGTCGAAAAGTAACACAAGAGGGGTACCCCGTGCGTCGGTCTCCAATGCCGAGGGCCACCGACCAAGAGGCGGTATTTCACGAGTTGGGAGTGAGAATGTGTTGGATGACAGCATTACAGTGTTGGCTGGCAACAGCCATCCAATAGGCTGACAAACATAAAGTAAATCAAATGAATCCACGGTGAAATGATCAGTCTAGAGTCAAACACAGCGCAGGAATTAACAAGGTCTATTCAGTTCTGTTGAGACCATCAAGCTGTATGTTTAGAGATGCAGCAGCTGTTCACATCCACTGTGGCCCGAGAGCCGAGGGCCTCCGACACGGCCACCAGAGGGTGAGTTACGTCACCTACGAGCTCGCTCTGCATAAATAACGGCGCACGGGCCCCGGCTCTGTTTCCCATCAGGCACCGTTCTCCTCTCGGGGTCCGAGGGGGCTTCCGTGTCCTTTTGCAGAAACATCATCCCTCACACATGCAGACATAATGGCACCTTTTGACACATGCACGCACACACTCGCAATAATCAGGAGTGTTACCTAGAGGCCCGGAGGACGGTGGGGTTTGCCAGCAGAGGCCCCAAATCTGAGATAATCTGTGTCATTCATATTCTGTTGCCTGACACAAATGATCTGATAATGCACATGTGAAGTGAATTAACATCTGTTGTTTGAATGGGCTTAATGTCTAGCCATTCATCAATTTCACAGGATTATGTTGTTGACCAGAGGTGTGTGTCAGTGTGTGTGTGTGTGTGTGTGTGTGTGTGTGTGTGTGCGTGTGCGTGTGCGTGTGTGTGTGAGAGAGTGACTCCTCGGGTATATTTTCCAGTTTATTAGAAACACACACACACACATATGGGGTAGATATGGAGGCCATACCCACCCATATCAGTGAAAGCCGGCTCTCCAATAAGTTAGCTTGTAATCAAAGGACAGAATGTACATTTCAGTCAATTAGGTCTTACAAGTGCGACGCCTCTCCTCGAGGGCCACGCTCTGAAGTCCACTGGAGCACTCTCAGGGCCTACACCAGGGGTCAGCAACCTTCACTATCAAAAGAGCCATTTTAGGCAAAAAAAAAAAAAAGAATCTGTCTGAAGCCACAAAACATTTGAGCATTGTGATGAAGGTAACACAGTTTATAGTCTAAGT
>CAKALU010035101.1:0-32235 GCA_916700995.1 Hozukius guyotensis
ACGAGTTTCTCGCTGGAGAGCCCCGCTGCTGAAGCCTGCGCTGAGGCAGGAGAAGCAAACACAGTATCAGCATTGATTCATGGAGAGACCTTCGTCTGGTCAGCTAACATTACTGCCAAGCAGCTGAAATATAGAATGATATTGTGCTTTTAGCTGACGTGTGTCGCCTCACTGTTTTGAGCGATGCTCGTTCATGTCCATTTAGAGCGAGCACAAGCACGAGCCCGACGCTGACTTTCGTTGATTTCACGGCCACAGGTGTCGCTGTTAAGAAGCATTTCTGAAAGTTACAAATAGTCCCTTTAATAGAGGTGAATGGAATTTTGTAAGTGCTGCTCACAGCTTTGAAAAATGACATTTAAGAATAAATGATAATCTTTACAGGAACAATGTCTCTGTTACTATGGATAATCCACTGAACACACTGTAAACAGTTTTCACAGGGACTATTTTTTCAGTAGAAAGTAGTTCATCATTGTTTTATGGAAGGCTGCTTGCCTTCTGCCTTTTGTGCAATGTTAAAGAAGGGTATGCTATCCATTTAAACTTAGGATCTGAGATTCACTTCTAATTGATCACTTAAAAGTATAATATGCAAGAATTTTCTAAAAAACAATGTATAGACTCATACAAAAATAATCCCTCTCAATCATTTCTTATGACCCACTTGAAGTGTCTGTATCTATAAAGGCCCAGCAGCCCTCTGCCTGTATTTTCTCTTTTCTTTTTATTATGCTGTGTTCAGGACTCTTCTGGGTGTCAGCAAAGAGTGTTTGGGCCCACCGCTTCGTCACTTCCCCCGACTTCTGATACCGAGGCACAAGTCCCTCTTAAGCTCTGTCAAGTACAAAGCAGCCATATTTCACATCTGAGAACAGATGTTGTGTGTTTTTATGTGCATGTGCTCCAGTGTTCCAACAGTTCCTCTGTCTCTCCTCTGCTGTGTGAAGAGTGCTGTGGTGTGTCAGTTTGAGGTCGACCCAGAGCAGCGCTGAGCCACAGCGGACAGGATGAAGCCCGCCCCTTCGGCTGCATTCATTCAAAATCCGGTAACTCTGCAACTTCCTGCCGGGTTGTGTGGAGCTGTGGTTGTGTTAATTTGTGCTTTAGAAGGTAACTGCCGTGAAACAATCAGAAAATAACGATGTAATTCTCTGATTTGTTCACACTAACGCCGCTCCCTCCCTACATTCACTCTATAGCTCACTCGACCATCGCTGCTCTCTCTCCCTCGCTTGCTCATTGAGCCGAGGAGGAGTGGTCAACTTTGAACGCTGTGTGTGTACAAACAGCATCCGACCAATGGAACATATCATACAATTAAAAAAAAAAAATGAAGAGATCTCTTTGGTTTGCCATTAATTAACGATGCTGTGGATTGATCCTTCCCAGCACATTGATTGTCATTTATAGCTTCTTCCATATTTCCACATTATTTTTTTTTATATTAATATAAAAAAGTGTATTTATATATACAAACACAAACATCAGGAGAAAGTCTGGTGTTACTTGTCTTGCTCAAAGAGCAAGAGCTCTTTGTATTGTCTAACAGCCCTACTGCATATATGATGGGCTTGCTCCTCTTTCTTTGATGCATATGAATAGGTAGGTTTGCTACACTTACAGTACACTTTATACAATCATTTTAACTTTGTTCACCTGAACTGTCAACCCTTGTTCTGTTGTTGTTGCCTGTTCTGTTTTGTTAATACTTCTTATTAAATGGGATAAACATATGTATGAAGAAATACAAAAATTAAAAACTAAGTTCTGGTGAAAGCTTTTCACAATGACATCTGTGGATTACTGAGAGTAACAGAAACACGTCAGAGAGACAAACTGTTGTTTTTCATGTCATTTTTCACCGCTGGAACCACCACAGACTAAAATCCATTCAGCTCTCTGTAATTTTCAGTGAACTGAATCAACCAGACAGGTTGTTCTGCATCAGAGCATCAGATTATAATGCCTGATAAGGAAAAATGTGTGTGTGTGTGTGTGCGTGTATGTGTGTGTGTGCAGTCAGATGTCTCACCCGTAGAGCAGAAAGAGGGAGAGGACGGCAGGGAAGTTAGTCGGGGAGGTGTAGGCCGGCAGGTCGAACACAAACAGAATAATAACACAACATGTGGCAGGTACCAGGTAGTTCAGCTGAGGAGAGATGATGATGAGAAGAGAGAACATGTTCAGACCTGGACAAATACTGCAGTATTCACAGTAAGACTAACAAAAACGGAGTATTTCCCCTACACATCCACAACCCTCTTGCTGATAGCATCAGTCACACACACATTGTGTCCTCCTCACCATGTCCCATATGTAATTAGCCAGCCAGTAGATGACGGGGTCACAGCCGCTGACAAACTGCAGGTGTTTGGCCTTCGTGGATTTCTCTGCAACCAGGAAAACCACAAAGCTGGCTGGCACAAAGGACATGGCCACGATGATGAAGATGGCAATCACCACATCTGTCCCCTGGAGCCTGGAGATACAGGGGAGAGGAGAGGAGAGAGGAGGACAGAGGAGGAGAGGTTTGGAGAGGCAGAGAAGAGAGGAGAGAGGAGGAGAAGAGGTAGGAGAGAGGAAAAGAGAGAGGAGGGAAGGTGGGGAGAGGAAGGGAAGAGAGGGGAGGAAAGGAGAACAGAGAAGAGGTAGGAGATAGGAAAAGAGAGAGGAGGAAAGGTGGGGAGAGGAAGGGAAGAGAGGGGAGGAGAGGAGAAAGGAGGAGATACATGACATTTACAGAGGGATGTAAACAATCTAATAATAACCATCCATGATAATTCATCCATGAATCTGTCCAAAATGACTTCATACTCTCATACTCATACTACTACTTGCTAAAGTTACTATTGTAAAACTTTGCTCTTGTTGGAAACCAACAGAGGTAATTATGGATCAGTACAGTCCAACAACTCTGTATGAACTGTGTTCCCAGATCTCTTGGTTATATGTATTTGTGCTAATAGCCAAAACTAAAAAATATGCCTCAAGTGGTAATAAGGTCCTTTAAGTTACTAAATATCGGTGCTGCTGAGCAACTTACAAGTAGTCCAAAGAGAGGCTGGCACTGGTTCGATTCATTGGGTGGTTTGTCAGTGTGAAGCCTGCAAAACACATACACATAACACAACAACCCAATTCATGTAGACGATAATGACCAAACCAGGAGCTGGCCCCAAGCAACACAACTTTATTCAACAACACTTATTTGGCAGCATTTAACTGGGGAGACAAATCCATGTCTTCAAATTAAAAATAAATCTCTTTCCATGTTGTGTCTTCTGTAATTACCATAGGCAGCAGGGTTGCCCTTGGATGCAGGCAGGTTGGCACGCAGGATGGCGTTGTTGAGGACGTTTAGATATGTCGGCATGCTGTGGTAACCTTTGTTGTTGTACAGAACCTGGACACAAGAGGTTGCTCTGTCAGTGGTTGAAATACTCTACTTGTGAACGTCTTTTCCAATTCAGAGTGCCCGTCTCACCTGAGCTGATCTGCGAACTGCTATCTTGCGAACCATTGGAGGTATCTTTTTCCCAA
Source organism: Hozukius guyotensis (assembly GCA_916700995.1). Lineage (NCBI taxonomy): Eukaryota > Metazoa > Chordata > Actinopteri > Perciformes > Sebastidae > Hozukius > Hozukius guyotensis. Next base: position 3,544 of record CAKALU010035101.1, read on the forward strand.
AGGATGCTGGGATTGATTTCTGGATGTTCCCCACTGTTAAAGCACCGTATCTATTGAGAACAAAGTCAGTGAACAAAATAGAAAAAAATAGTCAAAAGTCTACACATTTTAACATTTTGCTCAGGTATTATAGTTTTGCATGTCTACTGCTTCACTCTGTAATCAAGGCTAAATGTAGTTACAGTGCATTGCAATGAAATAAGAGTTAAAGGAATAGTTCAACATTTTGGGAAATATGCTTAAATATGAGTTCAGTTTGCACTCATAATAACAATTTCAGGTCTGAATTGGCTTTACACTACCGCTTTTTATAGGATGATTGTCCCTGTAAGTAGTGTATGTGTTAGGATTGGGAATTGAACCTCAATAGCTTCAACAAATATGTATATATTTGGTATATATTTTGGTCGGTTGAACAATGTACAACTTATACTATATAAACCACAAGATTTTCACTGCTGATAGATGGAGGGTGGGGGATGAGTGTGTATGAATGTAGTATTTGCTGTAGTGTAAAATAGGTCTCTGGACCTCATTATTACAGTAATACAACATATTAATTGTTAAATATCAATTGCTATCAAACTAAATTTGACAATATTCTGATTATTGACGATTTTAAAGTGCATGTATGCATTTTTAAACTTGCTGGAATCGTTTAATCTGCTTCTTGCTCCTACTGGTCCTACGCATATCAAAGGCCATGCCTTAGAGCTTGTTTTATATACTGGAATTATTTTAAAGAGCACACTCTGCATTGATGCTGGGGTTAGTGATCATAACTATATGTTATTTAACACTACCCTGTCAATTATCTCAAACCGACTTGAAGGTCAGACATGCTCTTGCATTTTTAATTCCACCTTTGCCTCCATGTTCTGCCAAGAATTCCTTTCTCTGCTTTCCAGATTTGCTCTTCAATGGACACCAATGATATTTTAAAGGTCCCATATCGTTGAGATTTTCAGGTCTTGTACATTATAAAGCAGGTTTAAGTGATATATAAATACTGTTAAACTATCAAAACGCTCAATATACGGAGAAACACACAGCCCGTATTCAGAAATTGTGCGTTTGAAACAAGCTGTTAGGATTTCTGTCCATTTGTGATGTCACAAATACACAATATTTAGACCATTAAACGGTTTTAAACGTGAACATTCTAAATGTATCCCAGTTTATTTCCTGTTGCAGTGTATGTAAATAATATCAGCTGACAGGAAGTAAAAATGGACCCAAACTGTTGCCTAGCAACGCGATTCCGTTGCAATTTCATTGAAATGTACTAAAACGGGGCGTTTCAGACAGAGGGTAAATACAGGTATATTTAAACAGACAGTATGAGGAAAATAATGTTTTTTTTTAACATTACAGCATGTAAACATGTTCTAGTAGAAAATTAGAAAGTATGAACCTGAAAATGAGCACGATATGGGACCTTTAAATGATTTTAACAGAACCTGTTCAGCCATTCTAGACAGAGTTGCACCTTTTAAAACAAGAAAGCCCAAAAATACTTTTTAGCCCTGGATAAATGAGGAAATGTGTTCATTAAAGAGAATCTGTCATAAAACAGAACAGAAATGGAAGGCTGTATAATGCTAATAATGCTGTATAATAATAATAATTATTATTATTATCATAGTTGTTCTTATTCAACAACTAAAACTAACGTTGAAGTTGTTTTTGTCTTCAAGTCTTCCTCTACATTATTTCTTATACTGACTTTTACATAAGTTACATGTTTGTTTTTTTATCTTTGTTAATTGTATGAGCTTGAAGAAATGATCACTGCAAACTCTGTTTTGAGGAAAATTAATTTCTGTTTGACAGCATTATTTGATATGAACATATCATTTTATAATGCAACAATGCAATTTAAGATTTTGAAGGCAAAAATAGCATTTTTGTTCTTAGATTTGTACACTGAGAGTCTGTTGTCAGAACTGAGCCAAATCAACTGTAAAATACATGTTAATATTTTTCAAAGTAAGGTAATGACCGAATCATTTTGGTATTGAAAATGATTCCAAACCTCAGTTATTGTATCGACACCCCCCAACAAATATGAAATGCTCCCACAGCAGTCCTACCTGTGCAGGCGCAGTCTGTCTGATGTGAAGAGCAGATACTCGGAGACATTCCGGCCTGTGATGTCCACCAGGATGTCACCTGTCACCACCTTGGTGAGGGGGGGGCGTCCTCCGACCCCACTGGGGCAGGAGAAGCCTGTCCCCTGCATGGAGCAGATACAACGCACCGGCTCATGGATGGACAGGGGGAGGGTGGGAGGAGACGTCACAGGCTCTGAGCAAACATAGAAGAGTCGTCTTTAACTCAATAGACCGTTTTCACATTTTGACTTGTCATAGCAGGTAATAGAAAATGAAATTATATGGAGTATGGATTCTTCTTCTTCTAATTATCACATGTATTGATAGAATAGGGATTTATTTTCTTACTTTTTAAGCCATTTATTTAATTAACTCATTATTTAGCTCTTGTGATGAGCGCTTCTATAACGGGCACTGATTAGGCAGCTTGTTTGTAACTACATGTTGTTTGTGACCATGTTGTCTGGAGTGGTGGATTGGGAAGTGGGGGTCTTATTGTCATTATTGTTGTTTTATTTTATGTGTTTGTTTGTATGTTTGTTATGAAATTAATAAAATATAGTGAGACATTGCCAGAACAGTTCAGGCTGATATATTTCAGTGTAAGATATATTTGAAACGGCACACATTTAAGTGGGTTGCACATTGGAAAGTGGTCACCAGATGCACATATGGGATGCACATACCGTGAACTGTGGTCGGAGGGGCGACTGTGAAGTTCCACAGTCCGTCCTCAAAGCGAGGATCTGGGTCATCTGATGGTGCTGGTGAGGGAGGTGGGGGTACAAAGTTGGAGAGTGGGACCCCCTGGGTGAAGGAGTCTAGACACATTGAGTCAAAGTAGCGGGCTGCCAAGGTCTTGGAGTTGTTGGCGCTGGGGTTGAGGGTCTGGGCCAGTTGGTCCAGGGTGCTGTTGAAGGGGGTTTTAAGCACGCAGGTAGCACCCACACCCGAGGGCAGACGGAGGGTGTTAATGATCTTCTGTGGGCTGGCGTCTGGAGACAGCTTACTCCTGAGAGGGGAGGCCAGAGATGCTAAGAATTGATTGAACTGGTTACTGAGATTGGTTCCAAAATGTAAATTGTCCATTTTGACTCTAACGAAACCACTTCTGAGCACTATGATTTTTTTTTTTTTAAATAATGGGTTATTTCAGTGGTTAAAGTGGCAGTAGGCAGAATATTTTTGGCATCATTGGGCAGAAATTCCATAATAACCTTTCAGCATATTGTAATTCAAGTGTTCTGAGAGATAACTAGACTTCTGCTCCTCCTCATGGCTCTTATCTGTTTTCAGGCTTTAGAAAATCTAGAGATGGGAAACTTTAGCCAATCACAGGTCTTTTCAGAGAGAGAGCGTTCCTATTGGCAGAACAGAACAGAATATTGATTCATATTTGATCAGCGCTGTCAGGATATAGTGACTGTTATATAACATTTACTTTTTTGAATCATATTTGCTCCAACCTACCTACTGCTGCTTTAAGGCCCTCCACATCCTCACAGCTGTTTTCAGTAACAATATGTGGGCTAATTAGACCTCTGCTCTGGTTGAACTTGGTTATAGTTATGCTGGGGATTTAGGTCACAGGACTCGAATGATTAAAGGTCCCATATTGTAAGAAGTGAGATTTTCATGTCCTTTATATTATAAAGCAGGTTTAAGTGCTTTATAAATACTGTTAAACTATCAAAATGCTTAACCCTTGGAGAAATACACACAGCCCGTATTCAGAAACTGTGCCTTTGAAACAAGCTGTCAGGATTTCTGTCCATTTGTGATGTCACAAATCTACAATTATTTAGACCATTACTCAGTTTTAAACGTAAACGTTCTAAATGTGTCCCAGTTTATTTCCTGTTGCAGTGTATGTGAATGTCATCAGCTGACAGGAAGTAAACATGAACCCAAACTGTTGCCTAGCAACACAATTCCGTTGCAATTCCGTTGAAATGCACTAAAACGGAGCGTTTCAAAAGGATGGTAAATACAGGTATATTCAGGCAGACAGTATGAGGAAAATAAAGTCTTTTTTTAACATTTAAGTATGTAAACATGTTCTAGTAGAAACAGAAAGTACAAGTATGAACCTGAAAATGAGCATGATATGGGACCTTTAAGCTAACAGAAGAGTCAGGGAGATGTCAATCACAGTCAGTGCAAGCCCACACGGTTAAGAGCTAAAATCATCCAAAATAAGTGATAAAACCTGTGCGGGTTTACCATGGGTGTGAAGGGCCTTTCAATTTTAATAAAAACCAAAAGCAAATATTGGACTCATCATTGACAATAACCTCAGTTTCAATCAACCCATCACTGACTGACTTCTGTCTTCCTTAAAGGGACTGTTTGTAACTTTTTACACGTATAAATCTACCGGGTCGGTTTCCCATGCACGCTCGCATATGCGCGCTCGCGTGTTGCTACGCTGTTCAGACCGCTCCTCTGCCTGCTTGTCTTCACTCACACAACGCGCTCGTACTTGCTCCACCTCACGTTCATGCGTGCACACTACACACTGCAGAAGAGTTAGTTTAGCTCTGAGAATATCTAGTGAATGTACAGTGGACGTTTGTGCAGAAATAAATGCTGCCGCTCCTCCAGACCAACAGAGGTTTCCCGTGTCTTGTGAAGTGACGGGGCTCCGCAGTGAGAAACGTTATCGTCTCCGACCGGGTGCCGGTGTCTCCCTCCGCCCGCCGTCGGAGACGATAACGTTTCTCTTCCTGCTTCAGCCTCCGGCAGGAAAAGCCAACACTAGTATCAGCATTGATTCATGGAGAGACCTCCGTCTGGTCAGCTAACATTACTGCCAAGCAGGTGAAATATAGAGTATATATATATAATATACAGTTTTAGCTGACATGTGTCGCCTCACTGTTTTGAGCGATGCTCGTTCATGTCTATTTAGAGCGAGCAAGCGCGAACCCGACGCTGACTTTCGTTGACTTAACGGCCACAGGTGTCGCTGTTAACAAGCAATTCTGAAAGTTACAAAAAGTCCCTTTAATTATGAAGCTGTCAAGTTAGGAGATCTTAAAACCAGCTTGTCTGTTCACATGACTTTTCCCTCCCAAAGCTACAACCAACCTTTTGGTCATTCTTTTCTAAATGTATCCTCATCTGTAGGCTGGACAACGACCTCTCAGTTTGTACGGCACTGTCACTGTGAATGAAATAAATGTTCTCTTACCTGTACTGGGGTCTGTCTTCACTGGCGTAGGGGATGAAGTTGCCTCTAGGTTGGGTATAGTTATGATACTGAGATGGGGACAAGATCAGGGGCGGCAAATCTCCTGTAAAACAAGACAGAATGTTCATCCACCTGTTAGGGCTACTTTGATTTATTTCAAACGTTGTGTAAAGCATCAATATTTAGCCTACTGACAATGTAGATGCACCAAGCATGTTTTTATTGCTAAGAGCATTTTATTACTGCGAGAAATGAAGTTACATCAACATTAAGCAAGAGCCCTGTGCATCAGAAAGGCTTAACCATTTACATTTCTATTACAATCTTTTATGTTTTTTGTTTTTTTTTAAATGTTCCTAATTACTGCTTAAATACTTGGATTCATCAAAGCTGCACTATTAATGATTTATATTAACCCCCGACTGACTTTACTGTCTTTCAGAGGCTCTAGGTTCAGTTTTAAGGCTGGAGTGAAGCTACAGATATCATATGAAACCAGAAAGCCTAAGGAATCCATTGCTACCATGTCGGGAAGGACATATCTCTGTAGGTTCCTTTATAATGTTGTCAGACACTTATAATAACAATCTGAGCCTGTCAGTGGCACAAACAAACACTTTAAGGACGTACATTGACGGCGAAGAACACAAAAACATGGGAAAATAAGGTCCAGGTTAAAAAACGCCTACGTTTCTCTTTAAGTAAAGGCGCTTAAACTGTCATCAGAGCGCAGTAAGAGTCTTTCATAGAGAAGCAAATGTAGGAGTTGATTGAAAGAAGTGTAGTTTGAATACAGTGATTGCTCTACATCTGTGCTTTTGAATCCCTGTCCTCAGGAGCAGAAGTCCTACTTGTTTTCATTCCAGCCATCTAATTAGGGACTGATTTACAGCTGGGCGAATGCAATTAACCAAAATAGGGCAGAATAATGCAGTCAGCTCCATACAAAACTGTAATCACCAATCAGTATAATCATCAGCACGAAATACTTCAGCAGTACTAAAGTGTGCATTCACCTCCTATTTCAGTGAATGCACTTTCTGCCTGCCTTGTAGGACAGAAAAACAGTTTTCTTTGTCCTGAGAAGCAGGATAGAGACCTACTCTTAACCTTATATGTAAAATCTCACCAATCTCAGGCACAGATAGGGCCACGGTCATGGCCACGCAGACGAAGAAGGCAGGTAGGAGGATCTGAGAGAAGAGGCCCTTGGTGTTCCTCCTGGCACAGTGGTACCTCTTGACGATGAGGCCGTGAAACTGACTCAGCTTTAACCACCAACCCTCCAACTTGAAGCTGCCCTGCCCCTCCAGGACCTCTGGCTCTGAGGACGGGTTCTCTGCGTCCCCTGGAGGTGAAGGAGACATCAGGTGAAAAAAAACAAAATGGAAAAATGAAGGAAACCAGAAAAGTGCACTGAGTAGAGTCCAGATCTCCACCGGGTGTGTCTGCAATGGCCAATGCTTTAACTTGCACCTGGCGGGGATAATGAGTTGAAATGAATAGCAGTTAAAATGCATGTCTGCCTGTCTGGATGATTGTGCAGACTTGACAAAACGCCATTGGGCCCAAAAATACTTTTTCCCATAGACTTACACTGGGAAAGAGATGTCTGTAAATCAGCAGATCATTTTTTGAAGTGAATCAATTCCCCAGTTTGAACACTTGAATAGCCCTTATTTAAATCATTAAGTCCTAAAAGATGTAAAATGCACTATTAGCTGAATCCAGAGTTATATCCCTTCCTCAGTTCATGTGAATGAGACCCAGACTGAGGTCGAGCCATTTGGCGCCACTGAGCAACTTTCATAGGAATGAACGGGGCCCCGCTTCCAACGCTGTATCCAGATCTCTTAATACATCCATGGTCACTATAGTTAAGCTTTATTTATTCAGGAAGTCTGATTGAGACACTGCAACATGATGCGCTGCTGGGATGACAGTGACCCGGAGCCGTCTCCGCCACGTTTTTTACAACCCGACTCCCCCACCTCAGGCGGCCTTTGTTCTCGCCTTCACTTCCGGATATCCGGCTATGTATCGAGGCTTCATGCCCCTTCCAGTTTGTTCAGGGCTGCTATGGCAGAAGGGACAAAACTCCTTCAGTAGCGAGCTCTTCTCCATTTTAAAGTCCTGTATCTCCAACCAGATGGAAGTAATGCAAAGTGTTGATTGAGGGGGTGATCAGAGTCATTTGCTATTGTGAGTGCTATGCTAACTAATGGCTTTGTTGTTTATGTCTGTGTATGGGAAGGCAGGCATGATTTTGAACTTGTGTGATGCTGGCAAGTTGTTTTTGGTGAATAACATGGTGAAGAAGCAGGTGGAACAGTACAGCAGGATCTGATGAATTATGCTTCTGCAAAGCAACAACAGGAGGTGGAGGGCAAAAGAGTTTGAGTATAGATAGAAGGGATATATTGATCAAAAGTGAGTTTATTGTCTATAATGAGTCCAAGATATTTGAAGCTGTTGATCTAATGTGGAACCAAAGTTCACAAGCACGAGTTCTGCCCGCCGTACGGCGTTAGCAACATGTGCTGAGGCTAGCAGGACAAGCTGACTGGGGTGAGGAGCGCTAATGAAACGCCAGAGCTGGAAGACATCTTTTGCCACCGCCCCTTAGAGAGTCTGTGCATGCCACTGCCCTCTGTGACCATCTATTTATGCTTATTGTATTTAAAAGTGCAATGCTTTGCAGCCTGTAGCACCATCCTTAAGGGAACACAGGTTGTATAAATCAACGCGGCAGATTTTACGAAATGCATGCCCCTTCCCATTAAATCTTTCCATAAGAAATGGGAATTCTTCTCTCCAGGACATCTGGAATTTGCGTCAGTATTTCTTTCTCTGAGTACTCCCGATTTCTCTCTCCGTCCCTCATTCTCACTGAGGAGGATGAGGCGCAAGCAGCTCTCTTCCGCGTCACATGCACGCCAGGAAACGACATTTGGTGTAGCTGAATTGTTGTCCAGGTGGAAACAGTAGACTTTTAGAGTCATAGGGTTATACATGCTGTACAGTGCCAGAAACAGGTTCTGATAACAAAAAGGAAAAAGGGTGTGAAAATGTTCATAAATTGGGAGAAATACAGGAGAATTGTGACCCCGGGAGGAAAATCGAGGGTTGACCAGTGTGCACTTGTATGGTGCACAAAAAATGATTTTTACATTAATTTTACTTTTTATCTTTGTTTTAGTTAATTTCAGTAACATATTTAAACTAAAATTCATTCAGATCAAGGCACTGGTGGAGACTGTCCGTACAGGACATGCACCACAAGTCTGGATAACTCGTAAATTTAGTTTGAACCTAAAAGAAAATACTAAATACAAGACAATTACTTGAATACTTGAATTACTTAAATACAAATAAATAACTTGTACATGCCACTGAAGAACACATCTGTTCATAAGAGTATTTCTTGCTTAAGGGTCAATGTGAGCAGTAAAAGCAAAAACATACATGTGATGTATCAACCAACATCTCTTGGTTGGAGCTGTGATGAGGCTCAGCGACTAACACAGCACATCTGTTATCATTATACACTCTATAATAACCATCATTTATAAATGCTAAATTAATAGTTAATTAAACTTAATTCTTTATAATAAAAATAATTATTTTACTGTTGACGAACAATGAAATGATAATTAATAATGTTTACTAATTATTAGTATTAGTCTGTATAATGTGAAATAATTAGTTTATACATTCTATATTGTATCATAGCTGATAAGAGATGAAGAAATTACATTCTGATTACATTAGTACACTATTTATTATCAGTTTATTGTTGCACACATTATAACATTTTATATGCTATATTAAACGCACAATATGTCATTTCTGCCACTAGGGGACTCTCATTAAAAAAACAGTAACAAAAGGAAAAGTTTGAAGATGTCGTGAAGTAGTGTGGCATCATGGGAGTTGGCGAGGTAATATCTAAAAGTTTTATTCACGTCATGTTATTTCATTCTAATGAAATAGCCGCAAGTAACATCATTTTACCATTAGACTAGTCGACTGCCCATACAGCTAATGTTACTGTAATGTTACCTAACGTTATGTGATGAATTTCATCGTGGGTTAGCCGATCGCTGTAAACCATGGTCAAAACAACAACACAAAAAATGACTTTATGAGCACGTTGAACGTTGTTGTAACGTTCTAACATTACCGTACACACTAGCTTGGTGGTTGGCATGATATCATGAAATGCCACACCAATATTTACCCTTGTTTTAGCTCTTTTCTTGTCCCGTAACTTTCTTGGGTCGTTTGGCAACATGGACATGTCGTCATTGACAGGTGACAAAATGAAACGGTCCATTACCATTAATAAAAATGAGGATTTGTCTTGGTATATATTTATAAATATATATAACATAGGTATTTTTAGTTTTTAGTCATTTGTTAATAATTACCAAATGATTTGTAAACCTTTAAGAAATTGTTTGTAAAACATCTATAAACATTACATAGATAGATGGACCAGAAACCAATTATTAACCATTGACAAAGTATTAACTATCTATCTAAGTAACGTTTATGAATGCTATAAAAAGTATTTATTAACCATTTAACAAGGTATTATAATCAACAGTTGCAACTTTATATAAGCCATCCAAATAATGTTTACAAACCAAATATTAACCATAAACAAAGTGTTACAAATATCTGATCTATATATCTATGCTATATATATATATTTAAGCTTTACAAATAATATCTTAATCATTAACAGTATATAGTATATAAAATGTTATAATGTTTGCAAGAATAAACTGTTAAACTAAATTATAGCATTACTGATCATTTGTAAACATTATTAATTATCATGTTGTTGTTTGTTAACAGTAAGATAGCTATTAGCTAAGTTTAATTAACTATTAATTTATCATTTATAAATGATGGTTATAATAAAGTGTTACCTTGTTGTCTTACCCTTCAGGCTGGCAGAGTCAGGCTCTTGGCCGTTGTCAAAGAGTGGACAGTAATCTCCGTAGAAGTCTGCGTAGAGTCCTCCTTCATCGCCCCTCACTGACCCGATGGATGAGGAGGACTTCAGGGAGGACTGGCTCTGACTCAGCCTGGAGCACATCACCAGATTACTCAGCTCCACCTCGGGCTTCTCACTCTCCACTGAAGGTCCTGTCTCTCCCTGTGGCACCCCCAGGCCTCCTGAACCCACGGAGGATTTCCCCACTGAGCTGCTTCCTGGGGAACCCTTCATGTCTGCCAAGGGGACAGAGAGAGAAGGACAAAATGATCAACTCAGCCTGGAGCCAAAGATTTAATGTAAAATATCTAAAGTCAGCGCTTTAATTCAGACAGTACACATTTCGCAGAAATCTGTTATCGTTGAGAAAGTCATGCCTAATTTATGAAAAACGTTGTGTAGGTGTTGAGCTATCTGGAGACAGGAGGGGAACATGGTCTCACCGGCGTCACTGTTCTCCTGAGACTGGTCCTCCTCAGACACTTTGAGGAAAACCTCCTCTAGGGTGGTGTCCATCACCCCGAAGCTGGTCAGAGCCAGGCTGTCCAAGCTCTGCTCTAAAGCCTGTGGAGGCACACACAACAGAAGAGAATGTCAAGTTACTGTACAGCATTTGCAAAGATCCCAATAACACTATAGGGCTGGGCAATATGGCCTGCAATTTATATCATGATAATTAATTAATTAATTAATTGTAATATATACCTCTGTAATAATTCTTATTATTTTATTGATTTTTAAGTACACCTGTGCACGAGGTTCTCTGTCCTCACAGAACAATACAACTGAACAATAAATAATAACAATAAAATCGGGTAGGGTAGGGCCGTACACCTCTAAGAGCCACCCAGTGGTGGGTAGAGTACACAAAAACGGCACCACAGTAAAAGTATTGTTATTTTAGGATTATACTGACTCAAGTAGAAGTAAAAGTACTCATAAAAACAACTACTTGAGTAAGAGTAAATAAGTGTGCTGTAAAAAAATACTCGAGTGGTGAGTAACTTCAATGGATGCAATTTATTACATCGATGTATTGAGTGGTGGATGACGTCTTTTTGTAGGGCAACCAGGAAGTTAGCATCACCCTGGTTCCCTCAATAAAAAGCCAACGGGATTTTTCCATTGGGTTTTGGATTATTGCAGAAAATAAGCTCTGTGGCAAACAAACGTTGATGATACTTACACGTTTTGTTCGGCAAGATAATCTCCACAAATGAACACCACTTTTATGATTTTTGTGAATGCAATCGACAGAAGTAAAAAGCTAACTTTAGGCTATAGACGAACTACACCGCGGTCGCATGAGGGCGAGTATACGCAACGAGGATGTAAAGGCGGACGAGTTAGCGTGAAGACGTATTGTAGTCTCATTCAGCCACTTGTTAGTAACCGCCTTTTTTAAGACATATAACAGCTTCAAAATTCACGAATGGGATATTTACTGATGTATTTTAGATGGTAGAACAAAACGTTAAAATCTCTTCAGCTTGTGTTAACCACAGATCTTATGTCAGGCATCTAACTAAAAACCCATTGACTTCTAGACAAGGGAACAGGAAGTGCGAACATGCTAACTCATTTCTGGGTTTTAGGACTCATTCCTGCACCACTCTATTACATTCAAACAGGTCTTCACATGTTTTCTCAGATTTAATGTGGGATTCTTGAAGGTCGAGATGTCCACCGTTTTGGGCTCAAAGTAGGCAGCGCATAATATGACTGTTGCTCCTTGTCATCTGAAAGGCAAACAGGGTCTGGATGTTGGGCCAAGGATGTGCATGTTCCTCTTCTGTTTCATCTTCTGCCATGATCTTAAACTGTGGTCAATTGAAGGGGGGTCGTGGAAGTGGTAGGGCCACACCTCCGTTGCATCTGCTGTGCTATGATTGGTTAGTGGGCTAGCGATGAGTAAAAAATATTCTGCAAAACAACTACTCTTAGAAGTTCAGTATATGTAACATGTTAATAGCCACCATTGTATATATAGGTGACATATATGTCATATGGGTGTCAACAGGTGTCCATATATTGGGAGGAAGAACATGACCCCTTACTATATTCTGTGTGTAGCACTGCTGTTGGGACACTGCATATTTGTAAGCTTAAAAAATAGGATGTAAATGTAAATATTGTTCATATCCCTTTTGATTTATAGTTATTTAAAAAGCACTTCTAATTTCAATTTGTGCTTGGTTTTGCTACGCCAAGCTAAATGACTGAGGAGGACCAGAAAGACTCCTGTGTTTTTAATGGATGCACCATTCAATAAAATGAAAATATTCTAGATGACTTGCACATAATCTTTTAGATATTTACACAAAACTCAGCCTGACAGATTTGGTATCTTTGGAAACTTTGGGATCCCCACTTGAATAATAAAGTCCTGTGGGTTTGATCAATGATTGCCAGGAGTTTGCACTCACAAATGATTGAGTGAGGTTTTAGGGTTATCTTTTAAAGGGGTTGGCTACAAATAACAATCTGTCCTAAGAGATTAAATGTCTGGACATATCGGCATGACTTAAATCACGTTGGTAAGAAATGCTGCCGAAATGAGTTTCCTTCGTAGGGTGGCCGGGCTCAGCCTTAGAGATAGGGTGAGGAGCTCAGACATCCGGAGGGAGCTCGGAGAAGAGCCGCTGCTTCTTCGCGTCAAAAGGGGCCAGCTGAGGTGGTTCAGGATGCCTCCTGGATGCCTCCCTTTGGAGGTTTTCCGGGCACGGTCAACTGGTAAGACGTCCTGGGGTAGATCCAGAACACGCTGGAGAGATTATATATCTGGTCTGGCCTGGGAACGCCTCGGGGTCCCCCAGGAAGAGCTGGAAAACGTTGCTGGGGAGAGGAATGTCTGGGATTCCCTGCTAATCCTGCCGTGACCCGGCCCCAGATAAGCGGAATAATGTTTTTTGGGAAATCTTCAATATGCCCGACCATACTATACTAGAATGCTGGAAAAAGTGAATGTGCCAGTTTTAAGATTTGATATAACTCTGTTTGAAATATTCTTTATACATTTGTTTTCACTGTTTATCCAGTAACAGAAGAACAAGACGAGAGGTTTTTGGGTGCGTCTGTGTTTGTGTACCTGGAACAGCCTCTCGAAGCAGCCCTTCTTGACGGCCTCGGAGGGCAGGACGTAGGACAGCTCGGTGTTGGAGTCAGACACTAGCAGGCAGGACGCCACGAACTGGCGAACAAACTGGGTGACCCGAGCTTCTGAGCAAGGTGACAGAGAGGAGGATGGAGACAGAGGCGATGGAGGCTGCAGCTGGCTGCCCTGTCCTGAAGGATGAAAGGAAACCACACAACATGATGGATGGATGGAGCAGGTTAGGACAGGATGGTTAAAGGGAAATAGAGAAGAATGAGATAGGTAAGTAAAAGACAAAGAAAACATAGTGCTGGCAGTAAAAAACACTGGCAGTGTAGATGATTTGAGAAGATGTTGGAGTCACCTCATCAACTTGAGAGAGAACGGGACGTGAGGTGCACACTGTTAGAAACAAGCTGAGACAGGTTCTATGTCCTAACAGCTAACAAATGACTGGCGCACACCGTTATTACGCAGTGTTAAATAGAAAAATGTGCAACCCACAGAGTCCAACAGGTGACCTTCATCACACAAACAAACACAAATACAACTAAATGTATTCATTTATACTATTTTTTAGTGTTAACGTGCCTTTTTTCTACAATTTTCAACAAAAAACACACACCCAGTCATAGTCATAATCTAAATCTGTGTGTCTTAGTTTTTACAGTCCACTAAAAACAGTATATAAAGATCTACAAATCTGCTTACAAATCAAAGACAACAGTCACTCTAAGGTCTTGTCCCATAAACATCAAATTTAGACTCCGTCAGTATTAAAAGTCATCCAGGTGATTGCTGTGTATACATCCATAGTAAGAGTGCAAACAGGAACTTCTATCAGCTAATGCAGAATGACTTGTCATGATGCAGATTCACCAAATTGTAGAAAAAACTATAGGATAAAACAAACAAGGTTCGAGTGCAGTGCAGTGCAGTGCACAGCTTATTGACTGACCCCATGGCAACATTATATTTCCTGCTCACCCAAGGCATGATGGGAACCCTGGTGGCAAAAAGCCAAAACACAGTCATCTCAAATAAAAATAAGTAAAACCAAAACAAGAAGTGACAAAAACCATGAAGGTTTTTTTTTTTACACATTTTTTTTACATAACATGCATGGTACCACTCACATGCAAATTGCCTTTCTGAGTATCCCAACAAAATAAGTCATGTCCAGCTAACACATGTAGTGACTCTGCCAAAAGCCTGTAAATAACAGGAGTATAACCTGAAAAAAGTAGCCTTGGGTTGGAAAGCTTCTTGGAAAGTCTTCTGTCATTGGCATTTCCTACAATAAATTTGATTGTAAATCTGTTGATGATTTACAGTCCAACAGCCTAACAGGTGGGAAAACTGAAAACAAGAGCAATTTAGAACTCATACAGAGAAAGCATCCCCCAGGGTTCGGTGCTTGGTCACCTTCTGTTCATCCTCCACTTCAACCGCTACGCCGACGACGTCAAGCTCTACATATCGACAAAATCCATCACCACCGCTACACACTCCACTCTGACCAACTGTCACACTGAAATTAAATCATGGATGCAAATCAGCTTCCTCAAACTCAACTGTGATAAATCATACATGCTCATCATCGGTCCCTCGCCAAAACCACTCACAACTTCTGCCTCATTATCGACAACTCCACTCTGTCCCCCTCCCCTCACATCCGCAACCCCGGAGTCATTTTCGACAGCCACCTCTCCTTCAAACACCACATCAACCACATCACCCGGACTGCCTTTTTTCCACCTGAAAAACATAGCTTGTCTCCGCCCATCACTCTCCTTCTCTGCTGCCGAAACTCTGATCCACGCCTTTATCACATCCAGAATCGACTACTGCAACAGCATTCTGTACGGCTCAACATCCAAAGTCCTCAATAAACTCCAATACATCCAGAACTCTGCTGCACAACTGCTCACCCATTCCCGCTCCCGTGATCACATCACTCTCGTCCTCCAGAACCTCCACTGGCTCCCTGTCCACCAACAGATACAGTTCAAAGTCCTCACTCCTCACTCACAAAGCCCTCCATAGTCAGGCCCCGTCCTACCTCACAGATCTGCTTCACCATCACACTCCTTCCCGCTCCCTCCGCTCCTCTGATGCCAACCTCCTGTCCCCACCTCTCAGAACCAAGTAACGGACATACAGATCATTCGCCATAGCTGCCCCCTCCCGTTGGAACTCACTCCCCAGACACATCAGAGACTGCACCAACCTGTCCACTTTCAAATCACAAACTGCTTTTAATGTGTGATTCATGTTTTGTGTTTTATATATTATGATGTCCTTGTTTATGATCACGTGTCTATGAGTTTCTTGAAAAGTGCTATATAAATAAAATGTATCATTATTATTAATAAACACACCTCTTCCTTCACTCTGCTTTTTGACCAGTGTCAGTTTGTATCCGTCTCCGTAGGTGCTCTTCAGGAAGAGTGGCGAGCCACAGCACTTGAGTTTCCCATGCGAGATGATGGCAATGCGATCTCCCAGAAGGTCTGCTTCATCCATATGGTGGGTGGACAGCAGAATTGTGCGGCCTGGGGCAGAAGTAGAACACACACTTACACACACATACGGCAGCTGGTTTGTGCTGCAATTATCAAACAAGAAATCAAAAGAGGATCAGGAACTGAACCATAATGTGAAAATAGAATATAAAAGCAGATCATTACTTTTCAAGAAGTGTTGCTGCTTTTCACTTCATGCAAGGAATCAAAACAGACACTGAACAACTAGATGCATACTACAATTACCATAGTTAAAACATGTATCTATGACACGTCTTGTAGTCTTAAACATAGTTTGCAAGTTGTTCTTTGAGCAAGTCTGACCCTGGGCAGCCTCAGTCTATGCAATGAAGCAAAGTAAGCCAAGGAATTCTTTGATGTGCAAAAGATCCTGTTTACTTGGGGATATGTTTTAATACAGCAGATACCTGAGGTGAAGACAGCTTTGCTGAAGCATGTACAGATCGTAACAGGAAAATACATTTTAAGATTAGCACGTAAAAGAGTGCCACAACTTTTTCTTTTTTTCCAAACTTCCCTGGACTGCAATGAGAAAATACTTTTTGGAGCATAACGCAAGGATGTCCTCTGGTACTGAATCTCCACTCACCCTGTTTGTACTTGAGGATTAGGTCCCAGATGGCCCTGCGAGCGTACGGGTCAACCCCCGCTGTGGGTTCGTCTAGGATGACGGCCCTAGAACCCCCAACGAAGGCGATTGCCACAGACAGCTTCCTCTTCATCCCGCCAGACAAAGTCTGCACCAAGCTGTGGCGCTTGTTGGATAACTCCAGGTCAACAATCATCCTGGACACACACACACACACACACACACACACACACACACACACACACACACACACACACACACACACACACACACACACACACACACACACACACAGCAAAGCAGTTAGTTACTTGCTGTAGAGCTGATTCACTATCCATATCAGTGTCTATAACTACAGTTATACAGTATATATAGTACAGTTTCACATTTCAGTATAATGTACATTTCCACGGCACTAATTCCATCAGTGTCATTTAATTCTTACCACTGCTGCTCCCAGTTCCTCTGTTTCACATACGTGTTCTTATTCACTAATTAATCTAAATCATGATTAATCTACTTTGCTGTTTTTTCAATTCAAATTTGTAAATATACATTATACTGAATTTATGAAGTTCATCACTTTTGATCTTTTTATTTATCACTTCCTATCAAAGAAGTGCTGAGTTTATAAAATATTATCAAGCGTTGAGTTTAGTAACTGGGGAACAGAAAAAAGAACAGCTGTTTCAAATAAATGCTCCTGCAGTAGCAGTAGCTAAAGGCCCCAGCCTCTATTTGAGAACTGATTGAATAAATACCAAGGAACAACACTTGATATGTAACTGTCATAGGACTCAAACACAGGTGCCATTAACAGGAAAGGACAACAACTATTATACTTTTCACATAAGCCTCAACAGAGGTCCTGACTGTCTTCTATTGTTCATTTGTGGAGAGAATCGTAACCCTCTGTTTTATTGTTTAGTTTATATCATGGGCAATTCTAGGATCAGACCTTTAGAGGGGGTTCAGCCCTAATGAGAATGTGACTTGTGTACAGTCAAGGGCAGAGGTTATTGGGGTCCTCTCCTAGGGAATTTTGGGCGTCAAAAACTTAATTTCCTGCATCAAGTTGTGCTGGAATGTCATTATTTATATAAAGGAAAAAACACTAAATGTAGGCGCCAGGTGACAATTCAAAATATAATGGAATATAATGAAGTAAGGGGAGCGAATAAAGGAGGTTTTAACGCGCTTCAGCCGTTTCACAAGGAATAGTATGTCAGTCCAGCGCTCACAGGATAGGGCAAACTTGTAATAGGCGAGACTTCGGAGACCAGGTCCAAAACACACTGGAGCACACGGATATAAGCCAATCAACTCCATCGGAAGACTAACCTTTTGCGTTCTTCTAATATTATATAATAATATCAACAGTAATAAATAAATATATATATATAAATAAAAAAAACAAAGTGAATAAGATCATAAACGTGTGTGTATTAAGATTGCAGGCCAGCAATAGTATGAAGCTTAAAGTGAAAGTTCAGACCCTCTTTATACTCTCCCTCATTCACAACCTTTCTGTCTCTCTCTCTACTGGCTCCTACTCTATCAGCTGACTGTGGGTGGTTTAATCTTAGATAACCAAACAGATTCTACCACGCTCTCATGAGCCAATCATATCGTTGCAATCAAATTTTAAAAAACATTCTCCTCTCTGCTGCTGTCAGTTGTCTTTCAGTGCGACTCAATGCAACCCGCCTCCACCCCGTCACCTCCAGGCTTCATCAGATTCCGTTCCCAGGCCTGCTTTACATTCCTTCATTAGATCTTCAGCTACTCTCCACCACCAACACCAGAGTCTAGACTCCAGGGGGGAATATATCCTAATCTCATCACGGCATCACTACCCCCCTTTGATATACTACGTCACGATGGAGTCTAATGCACTATTCTTCTATCATGTATCATGTAATAAATTATTGTCATTCTATACGGGGTCTCTCCTGATTGAAATCGTATTACAATGTTCTAAAAGTGCCAATTGGTAAGAAAAGGGCAAGTTAGGTTGAAGGTACAGTGTAGCCTACTTTTTTTAAGACTAGGCATTCCCAAAGATCTGAAATCATTGCGATAATATGGTTGTGTCTGGTTGCATTTGGTTGTTATCAGTGATTTGACTGTCCTTATTTGCCATGTAGTGTTGTATTATAGTTGTCTGATTACCACAGGCAAAGAATGAATTTCCATAAAATGACTAACTTAAATGCAGTAGACTTGTACTGACTTGTCCATCTCCTTGCGTATGTCCTCTTCAGCCATGCCTTTGAGTCTGGAGTAGAACCACAGATGCTCCTCCACACTCAGCTTGTCAAACAGGACATTGTGCTGTGGACACATGCCCAGGTTCTGACGAATCCGCTCCATCTCCGTGCGAATGTCGTGACCATATATGGTGGCAGAGCCAGAGGTGGGCGGAAACAAGCCTGTCAGGATGGACCTATGACAATTCAGTGTACAGTACGCAGTCAGTAGCAGTAGCATTGATTAAACAGTAAAAACAGCAATTCAAGCAAGACATGGATGTTGTACACCTCAATATATTGGATCTCGTGCAGCTTAATTGATGCTTCGGCATAAATTGGTCTAATATTGATTAACCCATTGGATAACCATTAAAATGTAACTGTTAATCTTCTTTTCTTTATTCATGACCGCTGACAGATGCTCCATGTTTTCATGCTTCAGGTGCAGCTACAGTAGACCACACAAAACTCAGGGATGGTATAGAAGCAGGTGGAAGAAGTAGTTTTTTGTGTACTTGTACCTTTTTGAGTATTTTATAAAGTTGGTCATTTTACCTTAAGAGAGATAATAACTATTCTGGAACCACTTGAGCATAAACTTTCTTCAGAGTGGGAGACGATTAAAGAGATGGAGGAGTCGGCTACTGACCATGACAACCAGCTAGCTATCCTCCAAGCCCCAGTTAGCACACTAAACGCTGCCCCGTCCAAGAAGTGTGAGGGCCTGGTGCGGCCCTCGCCCCGTGGATTTTACAGCCCAGGTGCTGCAAGACCTACTCGGACTTGAGGAGAGGCTGATCCTGGACCGAGCTCACTGCACTTTATGCACCATGCTGGGAGATGGAGAGCCACCTTGCCCAATGGTCATCAGAGTAATCCTATTTCAGGTTAGAAACCACATCATACTGTACGCCAGGCCGGAGAGACTTCCCCTCTGTCATACAAGGGCAGTAGGATCTACATTTTTCTAGATTTTATCCCAGCAGTGACCAAGAAACATGCTGCATTCACTAAGAGGAAGAAGGAGCTGCATTTGTGTCCTAACATCAAGTTTGGGCTTCGGTACCCTGCGGTGCTTCACATCACTTTGCCTGGTGGACAAACCCACAGATTGAATGGGCCGGAGTTGGAGATGGACTTTGTTGAGAAAAATTTGAAAAAGGCTGTTAATCCAGACACCGTCTAATGGGGCTGGCGCCCTTGGTCGCCATGGTAACAATGAACTTGAATGAATGAACCCTTTCACTACGGGAGAACAGGTGTAAGATGTTGACTTTCCCTCCGAGAGGACAGTTAGTTTGATCTGAATTGTTAGATTCATCAAGTAGTTCTCTCTCTTGTATTGAAGGTGAAACTGTTACTATTGTTTGCACAGTTTTAGTGCCTTTATGCACAAGTGCAATATTACACCCCAGGAAACGCCAAGGTCATTTGTAGTTGAAGTTACTTTTACTTCAGGTGAACGTGTGTTTAATTTTGGGAAATGTCTCAATCAGCCTTTTAGTGATGGGGTCCTACATCAACACACATTTTTAAAAAGGACTGTTTTTGTGTTTTTGTACGTGCTTTTCTCAGTGATGGGGCTCATTTGGAAAAAGGTGATGTGATATATTTCTGCGCACCAGTCAGAAATTAACTAAATTTGACTAAAACAAATGTGATTACAGTGCTTACATTATGTTGCCAGGCCATTGTCAATTAAATCTGACAGACTAGTTTTCTTGTAAACAAGGAATTAATGTTTACATTCAGTGTTTCTCACCAAAATGCATCATGTATCAATGAAAAAACATTTGAAAAGCCATTCTTAAAAAAAAATATGTAAAAACTGTATTTCTTGGTGCACGAAGAACAGTGTGAAACTAGTGGCAGAATGTGAATTATTGTTTTTTCAGCAATAATCATTCAATGTATTTACATTCAATAAATACCTCTCTATATAGTAGTTTTTATTATCGATGAAGTCCACCTTTCAGACTGAGGATTTCAGTAATGATTCCACCTGTCCATACTTGACATGAAGAGTTCCTAAACTGATTTTATTGTAAGTGATGGGGGACAAAAGCCACAGTCCTCATCCTGTAAGAAAATGCATTCTAAAGTTCAGCTGAAGCTAATAGGAGGCTTCATTGGTCTGTGTTTTAGTATTAAATTCCCTCTTTCTGTTTCCTTACTGAGCTATAGTAGAGTGACAGTAAGGAAAAGAGGGAATTCTGCTTCTTCTATAAAACAACGAGATGTGTTGAATCCTCTCAGTCCACAGTCTGGCTGCGCTGACAGGACTTCTTCTTCTTGTGTTGCGAATTCTGACTGAGTAGCTGCACAAGGCGTTTTTGCTGCTCTCGGCAGATGGTACACGAGTCATTTTCAAAGGAACAATGTGATCTGCATTATCAAAACACACCTGCTGTTACCACTAGTAACCACAGATTACCAAATAGAAATAAAATCAAATCACCTGATTAAATATAACTTTTAAGACTTTTTTAAAATGTTTATCTAAACATCATCTCCGAGTGTCATTAATATGTAATGTTGTAGAGAAATACTTGAGATTTGAAACGCAGTTTTCAGGGGCTTTAAATATGACATATCTGTTCATGCCAAAATTCTCCCAAATTACAAGGATTTCAATGGAAAAACTAAATAGGATTTGTCATCACAAA
This sequence comes from Hozukius guyotensis, assembly GCA_916700995.1. Taxonomy (NCBI): domain Eukaryota; kingdom Metazoa; phylum Chordata; class Actinopteri; order Perciformes; family Sebastidae; genus Hozukius; species Hozukius guyotensis. The sequence continues at coordinate 25,003 of CAKALU010035101.1, forward strand.
CATGCACATGCACACACACACACACACTAGTCCCCCTCACATGGTTGTGGTCTTGCCAGCGCCGTTGTGTCCCAGGAAGGAGACTACCTGGTTTTCATGGAGGTTGAGGCTCAGTTTGTTGAGGGCCAGCTTGTTGCCGGTCTTGTACACCTTGGTCAGTTTGTCTATACACACAACCAACGACAGGTGGCTCGGCTCCTCCTCTATGCCTCGCATCTCCTCTGGGGTTGCAAAGAGAAAGAAAGAAATAAGTGATATAAAAAAGATATTAAGACTACTTAAAGTTACGACGAGGAACTTTCATTTTGTGTTGATCTTGGCGGTCCCTGTGGACAAAAGCGGCAGTGTTTCAAAGCACCTGATTCCCTTTAGAAAACCTCTCATTTTACTGCATTAGGGTCTGACAGTCTGCCCCACGCAGTCCTGGTTCTGGTTCTCCCATGTCTCCCTTCCCTCCAGCAGGCCCAGCAATACGGCCTGGGCCTCCAGCAGTGTGGTGTTGGCTCCCAGCGGGGACCGGCGGAGCAGTGAGGTGAAGCTCTCCTCCTGGCCAGAGGAGGAGCCGCTGCTGCCAGACGCGGAGCTCTCCACCTCCCACTGGTAGCTCCGACTGCAGTTCGGAGGCAGGAGCAAAGCCACATCTGGGTCTGCCTGCGGTGGGCTGGTCGCTGCTGGAGGCCCCGCTGAGCTGAAGGAGTTTCTGGTGACCCTGCATGATTTTGTCTGATTTCTCACGGAATCCAGCATTATTAAAATAACTATACTGTATATAAATAGTTGTTCTTGTTTTCTTATGTAGGTCATATAGAACTTATTTTTACATAGCTTCATATCTTAACAGAAGCTATCTCAAGTCGCTTTTCATGTAGAGCAGGTCCAGACCGTACTCTATAATATAGAGGCATCAGTATTAAATTGAGTTAAAAGTTCCTCACAATAACTTTGAATATAAAAATAGATATTTAAGAAACTTCTATCTTTCTTTGACATTCTTATTCTTATTCTTTTCGGAGGATTATTTATATGGCGGCAAATCATAACAGACGTTATGTCAAGACACTTCTAAAACGTACTCTATCGCTCACAAACTCAGACTTATTGGGCTGCCAACAACCATATTTCTGATTTGGACTAAACACTAAGCAAACACACAAGCTATTAAATACTATTATTATATTAATAATCAGAAAGGTCAGAAAGATATAACGACACAGAGCATAGATGTAGTGTCATTCCCCTAAGATCCTCTGTCAATCCATTTAACAGCATGTATTTATATATGACTATCTACAGTATGAGGTTATGTGCTGAGGTTCATACACTAAATTCCCATAATAAAATCTGTATACACCCAAATTACAAAAAAAACATATTCTCTCTTTTACCTATAGTAAGCCTCTACCCCTACGATAGTTCTGATTTTATTTCTCCAGGTTTTGAGATGTCTGTCTCTGAGATTTCTGTCTTGACACTAAAACAATGGAGGTGAATGGAATTTGGTTTGTTATGCTCCAAAGCAGTGTCCCCAGGGACACTGTTTCTGGAAAGAGATTTTTCTAAATGTAACTCTTCAATGTTGTAACCCCCACACACTAAATCCTGTTCACCTTTAGCTAACTGTTTCCTTGTTTCCAGTCTGTGCCAAGTTGAGCTAACCGGCTGCTGGTTGGAGCTTCATATTTATCTAACACACGTTACGTAACTCTCAGAAAGAAAGCGAATATATGTATTTCCATAAATGTTTGGTTTGGTTTCGGTTTTGACATAGACCAAAGTTTACTACGTGAATGGAAATATGTTTTATAGTCAGAAGTAACGTAAGGGATTAAAGTCAGAGGAGAGTGCTGTCTCATCACATCAACATCAAGAAGGAAAGGAAAATAACTGGACCAAGCGTGCTACTTAATAAGTTAGTTTAGATAGCTGTGTGTTCAAATTTGACCTGGTTAAGTGAATCTATAGAACATGAGAATCTTGTCCACAAGCAGTCCTCGTCAGCTCCATATAATCATTTGTTCGTACCAGATCTCCGCTGGTCCATAGCACAAGCCTGATCCTCCTCCATCACACTGAGCCTGGCAGCCCCGCCTCCACACCACGGCCAATCCCAGGTCTCAACACGCCCACTGCCTGACCAATAGGATCGCTGCAGAGGGAAGTACCATGGACGGGGCAGCCCATACATTCCTATAAGAGAGGTAAAACACATTTGATCTAATCTATCTGAGAAGATATGTTCGACATTGAGAACGTAGGGAGTCCGAGGGCAATGATTTCATACCTGGATGCACAGCCTCTATGTACCAAGTGAGCACACCATACACAGCGGCATCGATAATGAGCATCATCATGGATAGACCCAGGTTAAAGTCATCGCCTTCTACCGGTGACTGGCTGATGGTCCGCCACTGGATGCCAACACCTGCTACCTCATACAACGCAAAATACTTGGAGCCCAGGCCGAAGGCTGTGGTGGACATCAGAGACTGGAGGGGACAGGTGAAACAAGAATTTATTCACCTTAATATCATCTGGATTATTTAAGTAATACCTCACAGTGACAACACGAGGAGCACATTTTACAAACAGACCTCAAATATAGTTAGATTCAAATGAAAAGATGGGAAAAAAGAGAACAAGCCTTACAGCGATGCACTTCTCAAAGGCAGTGATCTTATCGTGGGCCACCTCCTCCCTAATGGCCACATACATGTAGGGCACGTAGCTGAGGAAGTAGATGATTCCTCCACACGCAGAAGCCAGCTTGGCCTTAGAGTAGATTACTGACACCAAAAAACTGTGAAACAAAGGAAATTTACATTGGGCTTCCTTATCATTTAGTAGTTTCATGAAATGTCATATATTGTAGGAGCCAAACTAATGATTCCTAGTCGAAAGCTTGGCACAGTGAAGTCAGGGGTAGTTTAAACAAATAACTAATACTCTATGTTAATACTATTTCATGCATATATATACATCTATATCAACGTAGCAATAACAGACTATAATACACTGAACTGCTGCGTCTCTCACGCGTGTGAAAAATTTGGATTTGGACGGACAGGTGAAAATCTGCCGCACGGAACCCCCCCGAAGCAGCGCGCGGCGGAATCTCTTGCTTTTTATGTTAACAGGTTAACATGGGCAGCCACTCAGCCCGCGTGAGCAGCAAAGCTTTGGCGCGACTCGGCTGCATGTCAGCTGCGTCTCTTCTAGAGATTTGAGGTCTCTCCTATTTTTTGCTGCGTGCTGAGCGCAGTTCACTGCCAAAATAGACAGTGAAAATTATCTTTTGACCGTAAACTGACATCATACCAGCAACATTAGGCCTACTACAGTTTCAATGTCCATGTCTGTAGAATATGTCACAGACATGGAAAAAAAGTGAATATTTATTTTTAACTTCCTGTTTCCATTTCAAAATAAAAGCCCTCTAGCGTTTTTTTTTCTGTGGACAGAATTCTTTTATTTGTTAACATAAGGCTTTTATTCGGAAATATTTGCAGGACAGTGTTGTGGAAAATAGCAGGGCTCCCTATATTATTAGAGTTCCGGCTTCCGTGGATTATTATTATTACTTACAAATGAGCACACGCTTCTTAAACTTTTTCTGTCTAGAATAAATATACATGACATTTATAATGTAATGAAATGAACATTATGAAAGTAAAACTCTATGTAGAAAGAAAGGGCCTACAGTAGCAGCCCTGCAGCAGCAACGCTGTTGGTGTGGACAACGCATGCATGAAAGACACAGAAGTTCAGGTAGCCGCTGCTCCTGGAATGCGCTCCTCTCTTAAGCCGCGCATCACGTTTTTCTAGCAGTTTTTAGACGTGCATAAAAGTTAAAATATTCCCACCACTCGTCGATGTCACGCTTGGCCCAGGCAGCCAATCAGATCAAGCAAGAGGCGGGCTTTACTGCTTTACCATTTTCTTCCCGTTTTGATGCCGGTAGACGTGGTGGGAACAGGGGGACAATCAGCAAATGCAGACGAAAGGTTGATACTAGCTGTATTTAATAATGATTAACTATTAATTGAGGTATCTAACTATATAATTTGTCTGCTTAAATGGATTTCTTTTTCCATTAACCACATTTGATCGCCCGGTTGCACACGCAGCCCCGCTCCACAGGTGCATCACAATGTTTTGACTGACGCGCTTTGCCGAAGCATTTTTGAAGCCTGTAGCAACGCATCTCTGTCTGAATTTTAGAAATAGTCAACTGTTGAAAGCTTGGGAAACTGACCCATTTTGAGAAGTGAGGGATTCATAGAAAGTTCAGTGGAACTAGGAGATCTCACCAGAACATGATGGTGGCCACGGCGTAGATGGTGAGGAAGAGCCAGATGATGAAGGGGTCGCTGTGGAGCAATACCCGGCCGTACTTCAAGATGGCCGTCAGAGCGGTGACAGAGATGGACAGCTGGACAAAGCCGGTGATGAACCAAGCCACCCAGTGGACAGCGTTGTTCAGACCCATCATCTTCATCACCTGTGGAAATGGCATGTGGGTTACATGTCTGAAGTTGTAACTACATTGTCCTACAGCCCCATTTAAAACTGGTCCACCGTAGGTTTGTTTGTTCAGTCATTCAGTGGTGGTAAGGACATGTTTACTCTCCAGTGTTATGTCTGAGCTTTTGATACACAAAATAAAATAACACAAAGACACTCTCACCCAGGAGAGCACTGTTCATGTCCTGTGTGAAACCAACAACGTGTTGTTTGTCTTTGTGTTCACAACGTTAAGTTTCACTTTCACTGTACAAACGTAGTATTTTTAACCCAAACCACGATTTTTTTCCTAAACCTAACTAAGTGGTTTTGTTGCCTAAATCTAAGCAAGTGTTTGTGTTTGCATTGACAATGTTAACCACATATTCACTGCGACCATGGCAGAGCGTCATAGTTAGACGTGCTGGGCTTCCCAGTGCATTATAAATTGATGCCAAGGGGTCCTGACCAAGCGTCAGTATGTGAGGAGTTGGGATGACAATGGGTTGTCACTTCCCATTCCTCCATGATGTTATTACCACTATTAATTTCACCGTCAACATCATCGTCCTCAACATCATCACCATCATCACCATTATCACCGTTATTGTTATCTCTGCTACAAACCTCCTCTATCTATCTCATACTCTGTGCACTGCCCTGGTAACATTACAGCATATATACTGTACCTCTGTCTCTCCCTCTCTCTCACATACATGTGTGCACATGCACACACACATGCACACAAAATCAGTTCAGAGCCTCCATCCCCCACTCTATCAATTTGTTATATGTATCTCTTAAAATGTTTTGTCTTGATGTCTGTTCTGTTCTCCACTTTCCGTCTTTGTCAAGTTTTTGTTGTCACATTCGACCAATACATTTATTTATTTATTTTTTATTGTTTTTATTTAAAAAAATAGAATTCTGTTGTTTTCCCAGGATTTCTTTCCTAACAGGGTTGAAATACCACTGAACTAGTATTATTCATTATCATTATCATGACATGCTGAATCTCTGAACCATACTAATTATATTATTAATTCTGCTCATACATGTTATATGTTAGAGACGTTTTATTAGAAGGATAAACCCCTTGAGATGAACCATCTTGTTATCAAGGGGGGCCTTGATATGCTACTTCAAATCAGTGTACGGCTGGTGTTATTCTATATTTTCCTTGTACTCAACAAACCCCATGAAAAGACCGAAACCAATAATGTGTTAGTCAGTCTCTCCATACTTTCTAACTTGCCTACTCTGTCTGTGGCTCTCAGCACCAATCCCATTGGTTTCTACTGAAGATATAAATCTTTAAAAAACAACTCACAAACATATAGTTTCATTTTTGAAAAAGGCTCAGTAATTTCCTAAAACAGATGGACACTTTAGTTTTTAACAAACATTACTCAAACAGGATATAATGTATTTGTTGGGGACTATATTCAGCTGCGAATTAATACGCATTTGGTGCTCAAGTCAGTATTTGGGGAAGCAGGACAGTGTAGGTAGGCTTGAGTCAAAATAAACTACAGTGTGTGTGTTCATAGTAATGAAGGAACATGTCCCCCAGTGAAACATTGTGGCTCATTGATGTTTTTAATAACAACAATGGAGCTCTATGGCTCAGAGGAATACAATATTTCAGGCTTTGGATACACAAACAAGACTTTAGTTTGTAGGATACATCCATTGTTGGGTCTGCGCATGGGATTTGTTGACAATAAGAAAATGTAAAACATTTGCAGACTTGTCCTTTAAAATGATAATATTAATAATAGTAATAAACAACATACTTGCTATGGTCAGGGAGCTGGGATACAAAATACCAAATATCAGCCTGACATGTTAACCAATCGATTTAAAGAGGACCTATTATGCTTATTTTCAGGTGCATACTTGTATTGGGTTTTCTACTAGAACATGTTAACATGGTTTACAGCAGTGCTTGAAGTGGAAAAAAGTGCCGGTACTCCCCTTATTTCACATGTTGTTGGCCGGTATCAGCAATCTCTGTCGACTTATTTATTCAATATTTCGTTAAGCATGTTAAACTCTGTCAGTCATAATCAGCTGTTTTATTGCAATATTATTATACTTGTGCTCTGCATCTTCAATAGTAGGCCTATAATACTCCAATAATATTCACACTGGAACATTCTAGGGTTAAGGTGGTGTGTTTGTATATATAGTGTTAATAGTTAAAGGTGCTTTCCTGTCTTATTTGTAGTATCGCTCTATAATATATTATAGGATGCCTATAGGCTGGAATCAACAGCAGCCAGACAGACAGGCAGGTACACATGCAGAGCTCAGGTGGGTGAGCTCTTCATTCAGGTTTTAGGAGCAGAGTCACAGTCAGGATGCTCCTACATATTATACAGAGACGCATTCTGAATTTCTACAGTGAATAAAAGGTACTAGGAGATATTGGGTTTGGGGGTCCAAGTTTTTTGTCTTAAAACGATGCATGTTACATCATTTTGGACCATTATTATTATTACTAGTTAAATGATTATTTTTATCATTTATCACAGCTTTCGTCTGAACATTCAATTCTTCTGGAAAATGTTTGCCCTGTAAAATCATATTCTATAAATCAAAAGAGCAGATTCAGAAAACTTTTAAATGATGTTTCATTAGTTATATTTGTTCACAAATAAAAAAGTTATGACTAACGGTTCACTAATTATTTTACAAAAAGGACATAAACATTGTATTGATAAATTACAG